>JAANSN010000352.1:7746-63828 GCA_036850665.1 Dicranocentrus wangi | reverse complement strand
AGACAGGCGAAAATTCAAATTAACTATAAATATCATAGGAACTGAGAGTGAGCTGGAGGAACAGCAAGGAGCTACTGCTGCTATCAATTTCGGGTAAATAAAGTGGAGAACTGGGAGCACGAACGAGCAGAATCTCAAACACATTAAATTTTAGAGGAAAACCATAAATGAAAAGTGGACGTGAAGTGGAATTTATTTCAATTCCTTTGCTCATGTGCCATTCTCTCCGCGTTTTACAGTAAGTTTTGTAATATAGAGCTCGAAGGAGGAGAGAGGCATTCCCCGCACTACCGACCGACAGCTCATGTAAAAATTGCAACCGAACAAAAAAACGGACTGGAAGTGACAGGATAGTCAAACAAAGAGAAAAAAATGATGTGATCAAACAGGTGAGGGATGTGTAAGTTGCGAGTGGAAAAACTATACATGTTTACAAGTTTCTACAAGAAGAGAAAGAAAGGGTTTCTTCTAGTGTAAGGACTTTGCTTACTCTATAAAAAATCTTTTTGTAGAAAAAAAATAATAGGGAAATGTACACTAATGCAGATACTAGTTTTTGCGGCATTTTTTTTGCCCAGCTTCCAAAAATATGGCAATCATACCTACGACACAAGTTTTCTATATATATGTATCTTGTAGCAAATTACACTAAACATACTATTTTCTAGAGCTATGAACGTCATTGTGTTTTTTTTTGTAGTTACATCGACAACTCACCTCCAGATATTCTCGTATTTTATCCTGGTTTTTGCAATTTTCATCGCATGACACGTTTCCAACAGAGAGAAAGAGAACAAACAAACATGTGGAGAAAGACACATTATTTACACAAAGTCACATTCAACATTGTAAAAAAAAGAGGATAATGAAGGCGTCAGGACGCGTCGTTTGATAAAAATATATACACGTAATCATATAATATATAGCATTTTGACAGCGTCTGGTATCATCACATTTCCCCTCCCATGTAAACTCAAGGGTTTTGACTTCTGACTTACAATTGAAATACAATTACGTAGATGCACAAAAATGGTTGCACGGTTGAAACAATTAAACTTGTAGAATACGAAAGGAAAGTAATATTAAGAAAAGACTTTTTTGCAAACATGTATATAAAAAAATATGCAAAAATTGCAAACGAATATTACACACACGTATATATTGACACAGAAATTAAACGATTATCACATAAACCACGTGTCTCTAAAATAGCTGTCGTTTGCTAGTGTGTGGCGAAACGAAATAATAATAATAATAATAATAATCACACGTGCTGAATCAATTTTGTAAGAAAAAAAATGTAGTCTCAAGTCATAGAATGTCTGGTTGCATGAGCAACAAGCAACATTCATATTTTAATATAATAATAATAATAAAAGCTAGAATCACAGAAGAAAATGTCAGACTTGTGTCGTTATTCAATAATGAATGGTTGATTTCGAACCATTTTTCCAACTTTTTTTTTGTCAAAAGGCAGCAGGCACTATATAGTTGGGCTAAAAATAGTACGGTGCGATGGTCGTCGTGCTTTGTATCTCATTGCTTAAATTCACTAACACTCGTGATAAAAAAGAACAAGTTCCAAAGTGCATTCTATAAAAGAAGTGCGTGTGATGATAATAACACCAGATATTATACAACAGATCAAACTAAACGGTATATAATATAATATTATTCAACCCAATATTACTGACATGAGAAAAATTTGTACTCTCTGAAATTTAAAAGTCATTATTTGAAATAAGTAAAAGTGGTCAAGTTATGAATTTAATTATTTCCGAGAGAATAACCGGCGGCATGATAGTAATTTAGAGAGGGTCAGAAAGAAAGGGTACAAATGACTCACTCGTCCTTCTTCGGATGATGCCTGACTATATGCATGATCCTTCCCGGGGGATAAAGGGGTTGATGAACAGTGAGAGAAATGGCACTCTCGTTTGGATGGATTGTGACTTCTCGGACATCCCTTAGAGATCTCCTGGTGCGCATAAACTCCTCACTTTGGATCGAAGGGGCAGAGCTCAACCGCTGAGGACGAGCGAACTCTGGCTTGAGACAGCAACAGCACCACATTCCAGACATTATCGTTTGCCACTGAAAGTTTACAAGGAGTTTAATTCAACTTAAACAGTTTTATGGGACAACATCATTTCCACACGAATGGGGAAAGTTCAAGCTTCGCTAGAATCTACAGGATTAACAGGCATGTAAAAACGACATTTGTTTCGCCCATTATTACTTCACCAAGTGGGTGATGGGGTGGGTGCACACACAGCAGCCCGGCTCGAGATCTTTGGCCCTCTGTGCAATCCATCAATTTCACGGGCTGAGGAATTGCAAAGCTCTCTGAGCGAAAGGAGTGAAATTACGAGGAGAGCCGGTCACGCGGGGTCTTTACTCATGTAATTTGACACAGATCACATTTTGCAAATTTATAGTTTGAAGATCCCATTTGCGATCTGGGTTCAAGTGGCAGGAGGGAGCAGCAGAAAGGTTGTCGCTGGGATGTTTGTTTCGTCGACGACAAGAGAAATATTAAATCTAGTTGAGAAAGTAGAAGTGGCAACACAACAGGACATTTAAGCATCAGTGTGTGTAGTTGAGTTGATTCCGGTGTGTCGGCACGGCCGGCACACTCGCGATACACTTGTAATATAGAAAAGTGCAGCTGGTGTGTGTGTGTGGAGTACACACTGCGGTTATTTGCCCCATGCACGATATAAGCATGCATGTACCGACCGACATAAACTTTGTATCAACAGTTTCTCAGGATCTATGGTTTCATGGTTTTGTTTTACGATCCAAGAAATTCATAAACAAAATACGTCTCTTCGGGCGTAAAACAAGCTGAAATATTTGAGAAAGTTGGCAAATCGACAACAAGTTACTTTGAATTGTGTCGTGTAATGAAGTCGATACATTACCTCGTATACAGAAAAAAAACTAAACCATTTTACATACTGAATAAAACCGTAGTGCTGCTGACAAGAGAGAGACAGAGGGAGAGAGAGAGAGAGAAAGAAAGAAGTGTAGAAGTGTTTTGTATATCCGTAAAAATGTTTTACTGTTTGGCTGCACGTGAGCATCTCAGAGTACGTACAAGCGAACCTTAACCTTTTTGGGGTTGATCTCGGTGGAAAGTGGTACACGGTTGGAGGAAAACTCGTTCAAGATATGCCACAGCAGCAGCAGATTTCCTCCCACTTTAACTTTTTTCATGAGCTTATTTGTAGCATGTTGAGAAGAGCTCGCTTTGTTTCCCTATTTTATGACGTATGGGCCAGACGAAGGTTTTGTTGTAAGACATGACGTTACAAATTTCACTTGGCGATGATAAGGAACATGTTGAATGATCAAATTAGGGGAGTTGAGTGAGTGTCTGATGAAATTCGGAAAAGTGAAAGGGGCACATATAATAATAATATATCGTTCAAGACCTGGAAAGTTGACTGCCAGATATCTTCACATGAACATTGCAAGTGTTTTCAAGAAAGGGACGTGGGTACATGCATTTTGCTCAAGGGGAAGTAAAATATATAAGGTAATTATGGGAGCTAGTCATATTCTTCTGTATCTCGATCTCGCTGGCACCAGAGATTATCAATTTATCATGGAGATTCAATGTGATGATGAGGTTACGAGAATGTAGAAGATAGTCAGTCGGTGTTCACCCCTTCTTGTACAAATCATCCTACTACATAGAAGTTTCCTAAAACTATGGATCATTTTTGTGAAAGAATTACGCACCCAATATACACAGTTGCGCATGATAATAATAATAATAATAATAATATTCACAGCTCTGACACTCAACTTTTCATGACACCCTAAGCCGGCTTGGCTTTCCCGTGTAAGCGTGAAATGAGTAAGCTCTTTAACCATTCATTACAACAGTACAGTTCAGAACCACCACCACCACACCGGAGCGGCTGGCTGCTCTCGTAGGCCACGAGGCTTTTTTTCTCGTCATAATAATTTGGCTCGACTTGCCGTAATCCTTAAAACTGGAGAAAAGTGAAGTTCTTTGAAGGACGAAGCCAAAACTGGCAGATTCATAGATATGGATATATGTATATATATATGTGCAGCCGTAGAAAAAAGTTTTGGGTAAGATAAATGAGGAAATAAAAGCCTCCTTCAAAGTTCTTAGGAACACATTAACAAAATTTTATGTGCTTTGCCCATTACGTATTCTCGAGGAAAAAAAGGTCAAAGTTGGGCCCTCGTGAAATGCCACTCGGAAGTAGGAAAAGTGTGTGGAATATCTCTCCACTTTAATGTAAATATCCGTGTGGTTGGGTATTGGAAATTGTGGAGTAGTAGTAGTAGTAGTAGTAGTGGAAGCTGGAAAACGGATTTTGAGATTAGAATACTGATGCCCATCCATCCATGAATTTTGCATGGGAAATCCAGCAAACACACACAGAAGAACAGTGTATTCTTTAGACCAAGCACATATGCTCAAAAACCCAGGAAACAAAAAAAAATAGTGTAGCACTTCCAACAAGAAACGGACACAACCACTTGGAAAAAAGCGACAGATTGCAGTTTTTTCTACAAATGCATCTGTGGCTCAAAGTTGGTTGCAAGGGTGAATGAAAATGTCATGAACCCACACATTCATCTATAATATAACCACGCTTTATACTTATTTCTCTCACAGCGCACAGCTTTCCAACAACACAGGATATCATATTAGAGGGAAAGGATGGGATTCTACGATTCTACCCTTTTAGTGAGTTTTTAATGAAAGGCGAGTTTTTGACGGGCTATATCTGCCAAGACCATTCTTATATATCCTTTGTATAAACACTTGTCACCACTTTTCCCCTACTTCATTCGATTTTTTTCGGGAAAAAGAAGCCCATTATAACATACTTTCACAATATACCGTATATATATACTTATATATATATATATATCTATAAGCACATTACCATACTCCATTATGGATCGAGGTGGTAGGATGTACGAGTATAAATGTATAGGATGAGCTGCACTTTCCAGAATTGTCATGTCACTGTCATTCAAAACTCATTTTACTCACTTCCCCCTTCTCTAACTAATAGTAAAGCATGGTGACTTTTTTTCGAACCCTGAAATATATATTTTTCCCGTTTTATTTCAACCTGATCACATTCCGGGTCTGAAAGGAAGACGCGGAACATAAGGGTCGATCTAAGGTCGTCGTAATCGTACAACTCGATTACATTTTCTATTTCTTTATAAAACGCGTTAACTCACGCAATTCTACTTTCGTTCTGTGTCATATCCTTATCCTTATGCACTAGTGCTTTGTTCCCAAGACCGTGTGTGATCCTTGGAGAAGATGATATAGAGATTACATGGATTCGTTTTACTCCACAGATATGATATAATTTCGTGGGGGAATAAGAGGATTCCATCTGGAGAGATTCTCGGTTTCCACGTTTTTTACGAAATGTCATTGAGATTCAAAGAGTTTTTCAACCGGCTTTCCCAACTACACTACTTCGTAGATATCACAAAAAGTATGCCACCCTCTGCCACCATCCCAATTCTTTGAATGCATATAAATGAAGTGAGAGCTTCTATACATGCACACACAGAGAGAGCCCATGGTAAGACGTATATATTTTATACGTCAATTGTCGTCGTCGTCGTCTTACAAGACATGTAGACACGAAAATGAAATAGGTTTCTTTCTCCTCCGCGCAAACTAGGAAACTCACCTTAGGCTTTTGGCTTTTCTTGATTGCATTGATGAGATCTGCACGGAGAGCTTCCATCTGAGAAAGGCCAATCCTAGGGACGACATCCTTTCCTACAATCACGGAAGTGACAAACTCCTTGGAATACTCGACCACGGGCATGCTACAGCGAAAAAAAAACATTAAAAATCCACGTAGGTAATCTACACTTGAGGGAGTTCCAGGGGGTAATAAAACCGAAAAGAAAATGACACAAGGATGAAGGATACTCTGGCTGGATGGAAGGAGGGGAGGGGAAAGTGAGATACATAATATTTTCAGATTTCTTTTCGCTCTTGTTGACACAGAGAGAGGCAGTGCGCTGCAAAAAGTGGTTGCCTTTGCCTCCAACCAGACAACCCAGGTCCATTCTTTTGTATTTATTCACAAAAAAGTATTATGAATGGGTAGGAAAGCGAAGATATTTGGACTGCATCACATATCATTTTAAGTAACAATATACTGCCTGGACTGAAAAAACACATTCAAACCGTCTCTGGATTTTTTTACGTTTTGCATGAAAAGTAAGCACTTTGGAAAGGTAGGTGTAGTAAGCTATATTCGACAGGGGGTTTTGCAAAATGTGTATGGTGGTCATAATACAGAATGCATATTTAAAGTTGTAAAGAGAGCAAGTGAAAAGACACAACTTGTACGACTTCTGTTTTTTTCTTCTTCTTCTTCTCCTCCTCCTCCTGAAATAGGATATGCCTCATAAAGAATAATTTTATGATCATGTATCAGCATTTCCACGGAAATTTTATGAAGGCACATCACATCTCCTCCTCTCTTTGTCCCCTACCTATCTATTCTTTTTCGTCTGCAGACGCATTCTGAGTTTTTTATATAGAATTACACTTTCCATGGGTTTGACCTGGTGTAAAAAGCTTTATAAGAGGAGAATAGGAGGAGCAGGATGTCAAAATGAAAAAAAAATTGAATTCTGTTGAAGAACATTCTGTCGTGTATATCCAGAGAGAGAGAGAGAGAGAGAGGCAAAGGGAGAAAATGAAAGTGCAAATAATAATACACTTTCAGGGCTTTATAGTATGCCATGTAATTTTGAAAATGAAGGTAACATAACGGGATTCTGAGTAAAAAAAAAGAAACGAAGAAGGAGGTAAGGGTGGATAATGTTTTCTTCTTTCTCAGAAAAAAAATAACCTAAATGATCACCCAACTTTCGAGTTTTTGCTTTTCAGTTACTGATATATATCTACTTTTCTTATTTCTTCACGCGTCTGTCTACCTCCTCGGCGCAGCACTTCGTGTGAATTTTTAATTCATGTTAACGTCAAAAACTAGTACAACAACCACGGGGTTTTCAACTTCAACATTCTAAAAAAAATGTCCTGACTACGCGCTACACAGTGTAAGGATAACGACGTTTTTAAATTCGGATACCCTGCTGCTGCGTCATGTCAGGTATCGTCGTAAACGATAAAAGGTAAAAAATATGGGGATGGCATGGCAGTCTTAAAAGTATAAAAAAAAGCGAAGGAGCGCTATGATTATGGGTTTTCGCTCTATATAGCTTTTTCCTCGGAGTAAAAGTTTAGAGGAGGGCGAGGGGGGAGAGGAAAGGAGAGAGTAGAGGAGCTGACTGCTGCACCCGAAAGTAAAAGTCAGAGTGAGCACAGATTCCTACTCCCGTTTTCCCGTTTGTGTTTTAAGAAATAAAATTGAGTTGCATGTGTAATATGGGGTTACAGCTCCCTTTGTCTTTTTTTATTAACTTGCGACTTTCAAAGAGCAAGTTGTTATAGTTTTGTCAGCGGTGTCTGTCCGTCTGCCACGGCGCAAGCATCCACAATTTTCATAAAAATTGTTTCACCATTTTTGCATTATCGTGGTGAGTTTTGCGTTCATGAGTTCGAAGATGGGCAAAAAATCAGGCGCAACTTTAAATTTAAAAAAATGACAATCTACAGTTTGTAATGGCTTACAACCAGTTCAAACAATTAGTAATAACTCACAGAACCTTCTAAAGTTTTCGACAGTATTTTCAGCAATGAATACATACACATCATATCGGAGCAAAACTAGTCGCTTCTGCTCTGCATTACATTTGGTCGCAAGTTGTCTATATCCTTCTGTTTGTCAGGCTTATTTTTTACTCCCACAGGAGGAATTTGTGTAACTCCTTAAATCTTACTTTTTTGGACAAGGAGAATTCAAATGGAGCCGGAGGAACTCGAGTCATTTTTTGAGAGATAAGGTTGGAAAAGTGAAAGAAGGAGGTGGAAAGAAGGGATTTTTAGTAGAAAGAAAGGTTCGCCGTGTTTATAAATATATATTTAAAAAATATATATTTTGGTAAAGATAAAATGTAGTAATAAATAGACGGCGCGGCGGCGGAGTGAAGGGCGAAGGGTGAATTTCTCACGCATCTTGGGTGCATTTGTGAGGGAGAGGAAAGTGTTGTTGTGGAATGTAATGATTAAAATGGAAATAACAGTTTAAACATATTATACATATTATTTTTACCTAAATAAGCCACCCGGAGGACTATAAGCATAGCATTTCAAGTTGGGATACTCATTTCGTAGTAGGACGGCAAGGATAGACGCAGTTCCAGCACCTAAAGAATGGCCCACGAGTACCAGATGGTATGTGTCAGTGTGTCGGTCTAAGTTTCGGTTGAAAGCCGTTTCAAGGATCTTCTCTTGAGCGAGCTTGTTTTTCATGTAGACAGCTGCTTGAACCATACCCTGTAAAATAGAATATGAAAATTGACATCTGGTGAAATGGGCAGAATTAAAGTGTCAGTGAGAGAGGTTTGCATATATGAGTAATATGCACTGCATTCCGGGAATTGAAGGGAGCAGCTCGAGAGCACAGCGTTTCTAGCCTGAGAGAACTCGAGGAGAGAGACAAGGGGCAGATGGGAGTGGAATGTTTACGGAGATAGAGAGAGAGAGAGAGAGAGAGAGAGAGAGAGATTTTTGCAATTTCACGAATGCAACAGATCCACACACAAAAGAACTGTAAATGCCAAGAAGTGACAAGGAATCGTAAACTGTTCAACTACTACATACTACTGCTGCACTTTTTTTGTATCTTAGGCTTATGCATATTTGATATCCGACAATGGGGTGAGTTGATGGCGAATTTATGCTAAAGGCAAAAAATAAAGCTCTGATGAAAATACACTGTTGTTGGTCTCCATTTGCATCCATTACCATTTAACATTTACAATAGCGAGGCAAGGCAAACATTCCAGATAAACATCATATTTTACAGCTTCATGTAGTGGAAATATTATCTTTAATCCAATGAAGCCTTACGTATAACACAACTATATCAACAGCACAATATGCACATGCACTCAGCATATTATGTGTGTCGTCCAGCACCAGCGCTACACGAACGATCATCATCATCATCATGTAAATGTATGCATAAATAAACCCTCCAGGCTGCTTCTCTTCACTATCCATAAAATTGCAAAAAATGTGTATATGCATAATTCATTTAAAAAGTGCATTCTTCCCAACAATGCCCGCTATCTTTCCCAGCCTTTCAATTCTACCTTATATTGCATATCATTAAACGTCACATAAAGTGGGTCATCAAACAACCTGCATATATTTTTATTTTTATAGATACTGATACTGTATAGGATCCAAAAAACTTGAACTCAAATGACTTGCCATTAGTGACACAGTTTTCTGTCTCCCCACATACATATTTGCAACAACCACTCAAATCCCCTTATTCACACTCTCAACAACTCTCTGCTTGCTGCCAGCTCGGGGAAAAGTGTAATGGAAATATCCGTAATTATTTCATTACGTCAAGATGGCATCTTCCCTCTCTCCCCATGAAACCGGTGTACTTGACACTATTAGCGAAAATTAATTGGCAATTGGGAGCCACCATGAAAATTCCTATTATCGAATACGAATACATTTCGAGGTACATACATACCTATATAAAAAAAAAATAACAAAATTCTGCATGTATTCGTCTCTGCATGCTGCTACTTATATGAACTACTACACTACTAGTGTGTTGATATATTGATAAGATGGATTCATCGTGTGATCCTGATGATGATGATGATGACGATGACGATAGAAATCGCTAATCGTTATGGTTAACATGCTCCAGGTTCGTTCCCCCATTCCATCCATCCAACAACATAACATGCTCTTATAATTAGTGCACATAACCAACGACAAGCAAGATAACGAGAGGACGACGACGTATCAAGTACGTGCAACTACTTGCCTGTTATTAAGAAAAGTGGCAATAGGACGGAGGTGGTGCTGTGGTGCACTTCTACTACTACCACGACGACGATGATAGTTTTGGAGGCAGTCAAAAAAGCTAGACATTTTGGTTGGTGTGGTGTATATCTATGAATTTACGTAGTTTGGGTAGGCATTAGGCATTATAAGTAGAAGAGTGTGATATTGTATTGTGGGGATATAAAATGGATAAATGAATGAATGGATGTCTTCGATTTCATTCATGATGAGAGAGAGTAACTTCTTGGAAAAACAAGATCTTTAAGTGCAGCAGCAGCAGCTTCCTGTTGTTTTGTTGTTGCGTAAGTATGCTTATATGCTCCCACTTTTGTGTGCATTTTGCAGCTTCCACCTGAGGAAGAAACCATCCTTATTAGCCCCTCTCTCCCAACCCGGTCCTGTGGCGCAACGGATAACGCGTCTGACTACGGATCAGAAGATTGCAGGTTCGAATCCTGCCAGGATCGATTACTTTTTGCTCGTGGAATTCCTGGGTGGGGGTGCTCCTTAGCATAAATACACATGATTTTTGGGCTAAATGTTTGTTATTCTTTAATGGCTGCAGCTAATTAGGTCTTTTTAGTGATTTTATGGAAGGGAACAAACAAGGATTGTTGTTTGTTAGAGTTATTGGAACATTTTTGGAGCTGAATTGAATGGGGGCCAAGGAAATGAGTTTTCGTTATATTACTACTGGTGACTCTCTACTGCTGCTTGCGGGGTATTGCGGGGGTCTTCTATATATTCTTTTTGTTTGGAAGACGATGAGATGATGGGCCACAAGTTGGGTGGAAAGAGAGAAAGAGAGAGAGAGAGAGAGAGAGGAAGCTTGGTTCAATTCGGTTTTCGGGATTTTGTGTGGATTTCTATTTGATCTTGGTAATGTTGGTTGGCTGAATTATGGGGAAAATTCACAAAAGAATTGTGAAATTAAATGCGCCATTATTTCATAGAGTCTGGAGGAGCAGTGGAGGATGCAATGGAGCTAGTTTGATACTTCTTTCTCTCTCTGCCTGCCTGGGTTCGCAACAGTGGGAGTGTGGAACATGAAGAAGAAGTGTCCAAATATAACTGGCAGAAGAGAGGGGAAATACCAACCATAAATGAGAGAAGGGAAGAAAAGCTCTTCTTCTGGAGGAATGATTGTTGAACAGTAGCAGTGTAATATCATCCTATATCGTATCGTACAAATTCATTTGGTGGAAGGAGCAAGTCACGCACATGAAATGGGAGAAAGGGGATGATGTTATATTTTATATTGCACATTTGCACATTACATAATGGGAGAGATGGGTCTCCTCTCCTCTGTTCATCCTCCTTCACTAAATTTTACAGCGCTTCTTCCCTTCCATTCCACAACGTGGCCCTTGTGCATGTATATAGACATGTTCGTACGCACACAGGGAATTTTGTGTGTTGTAGTATTATTTACCTTATGGGCAAGCCAGTCTTCCCGTGGAGGGTCTAAAGGCAGTGGCTCCCCTTCGGCATTAAGATCCGTGATTACATCCTGGAAGAACATGAGAAAAGTAATAAAATCGTTTGATCTGAAGTGAACCCATACCAGGAGAAAGATTTATATGACCATAATATTACTTTAGAAAGTTATTGATCTGCACACATTTTCAGGGATACACAGCTCATGTGGAGAAAACGGAGGAACGTTTCATTGGGAGGAGGAGGGTTGTATTCATGCATACATAAATTTAGGAGGGATTACTGGAACAAATGTATTGTGAAAAATGAGCCGGTGCGAGGGTGTGAAAATTTCTTCGTTTTTTTTCTGAAAATTTTGGTTATTGGGATATTGGGATCTTTTACTGAGAAAATTATTAGGTGCCAGGAGGAAATTTGGGATTGGAAAGAGTGTCATGCAAGGCACGCACATGCCTCTGCGGTAATACAGAAATTTCAGAGAAATAAAAAAATTTGCCTGATTCACATTACGGAATACGTATATTGTCGTGTTACGCATGCATGAAGAAACCTCCTACAACTAGAGTGTCGGGAAAGGAAATTGGAGAAGATTGTTGTGCAAATGAAATACTTTCTTACAAAATAATAGTAGTTTGCAAATTTCGTAAAAGTGTCTACCTTAAGGGATAACGTTCCCCGGATCGAAACGACAACTGCTTCCTTTTCGTAGTCAACCACGACGAAGAATGGAGTTTCCCCGACATCCACGTGATAAGTAGCATAGATCACATCAAAAGTTCCCGAGGCAAACATGGTAGGAATGACGGCATAGTTACAGTAACAGCAGTTATCCTCCACAACCACTTCAGATAAATCACTCTGATGATGACCACCGCGACAGGGAGCTTGATGACAGCATCTATGTTGCATTATTAAATTACGAAAATTAAATTTGGGATGAAGCTAAATAACGTTTCCTAGCCAAGTAATAGGCAATTTATCAGTGATCAGGCTCAAATTGAAAGTGTCTTCCCTTTCGCAGTTCTTGTACAAACTGGAGTCTAGAATGTCTAGATTTGCTTAAAGATTGGTGTGGCACATGAATTACTAGAGGCTAATAATAATATTGAATATATCGGAGATGGTGAACAAAAAGGAGCAAGGGCATAACCTAATTACGCCGGCAGCCCTACAACTGCAATCGAATTTCGGCGGAGGTCACATTACTCCTACTCGCCTGGTTAATATATCATACATGACGACGTTTTCCTGAATAAAGCGGCATAACAATGTTGTTTCGAACAACTCGTCATGGTAGCTACAGCTACAGCTCTAGCAAGAGAGAAAAATAAAATACACTTTGTCCTCTGATAGAAACACTTTTCGATCTACAAATTAAATTACTTGCAATTAGGAAACTGGGAAGGAGCAATTACGTTCCCCTAGAAAAATTGAAACGAAATCTCATTCGACGAGTCAGTCCCCTTCTTAATCAGCTCGAAACATTCGTTTGGGAGCAGCTTCCAAGGTGGTAGGATGCTTGTCTGTGATTAAAAACCAATGGATACTCATACCCCTTTTAAGTGACTGCTACGTCGTTGCGCTGTCGCTCGGAGAAGCAGCAGCAGCTCACACTGGTGCGACGCGACCTCAGCACTAGTTTCTTCCGACAAGCATTTTGTTAAGCTCGTACGAACTACACGAAAAAATCCATGCAATTTAATTCTCCTCATTATAATGATCCCCCACCACTGCCTGGAAATGCCACTCGTCGAAATTTACGATTAGCCCTCCATGCATTTTATAAGTATTATCGTGGCAAGTGAAAGACAGCCTTTTTCTCTGCCAATTCTCATGGAGATTAGTGTGACTAGATAGCTGGAATGACTACTTTCAAACTTGGGAAATAAAAGTTTTTTCCCCTTGATATATACATTAAAACTCTAGGCAATACACTCTCATTCGCACGTTACCAGAGAAAGTCGTCGGAGTCGGAGAGTTTTTGAGTAAGTTAGTGAGTGGCAGTAAGTGAGCGGAGCGAGAGGGAGGGTTGGTAAGATAAACACTAATGCTCTTAATACTGCCATGCCATGTACTAATGCTGCTAATGAAAAGCTGACTTTGCTCTTCCGTATCGTTCCCACTTCCTCCTCTGGTGAGCCAGCCTCTCTTCCATCTATATCTATATTTCCAGAGGTATCAAGTGGAACCAAGCCGAGAGACGGAGCGAGATATTGGAATAACATCTTGCACAGAGTAGAGTAGTACGCGACGAGGAGGATATCCATTTTCCCCATCTTCTACCCCTCGAATTGTGTGCCTTTTTTATTATCACCACACCACCCTTCTTCCACACACAATCTATATATCCTCACTCATTCTCGCTCTATAAGCAACCAGCCAATGAATCAATCTAATTTCACACTTAAAATCTCCGCAAATTCAATTTTTTGACTCGGATTTCCTTCCACTTCTTGGCAACTTGGGAGAGGCAGTTGGGGAAATGGTAAGGAAAGGATGTGGAAGCTAAGTAAAAAAAAAGTTTGTCGTATTCTATTAACAAGGTGTGCGTGTGTGTCGTGTGTTGATTTGATTGTGCTTTTTGAAGAGAGGAAAAAGTTACCACACACCCGCAAGGCAAGTGGGATATCGAGACCACTTCAACTTTGCTTCAGCTGCGGGCTGAATTATTCAAAGACGGCAACAATTCTGGCAACAATATTATTATTATGATATTCTTGGTTCCATACTATCAGTCAGTACTACTCCCACTTTCTCATTTATCATCACACAACCAGCCATCCTGTGTATACCTACCTGCTGGGGAACCGCAACCGGCTGGACCCTATTCACTATTACGACCGCCACCCCCTGAATAATAACTGTATTCGTATGTAGCCTGACTTGGTCGGATCGGCTGTTTTACTGAAATTTTGACGAAACTTTTCATAGGATACCAGCTTAGTGAAAATCAGTCAAATCGGGTGTGAATGAATGATAAAAAGGTTATTATAGAGCCAAGTAGCCTCCTACTGCGGTTATGGGGTATCATAGGAATCTAATGAAAAGTTACGAATAGGTAGCTATTTTTTTGGAGTTTTTTCCACACATTTAAGTGTTAAATGTCAATGTTATTCACTATGAGCTGTTGTTGTTTGTTTGTTGGAAAGCTAGGGGGTTTACTCTAACTAAAGTGAAAATTTTAAACACCAAATTACATACAACTAACGCAAAAAAATCATTAGTGAATAACTTCAAGTCATACAACTTTATCAATTTGCTAGAGCGAGTGTGCAGTCTTGCGTTGCCTTCCTTGAAGGCTTTGCATACGTTTATTATCACTTCCTTATTATTATTATTTTCACTGGGTGATATTGTACGACAGCATATTCCGCCTGGGCACTCGCCTGTGAGAAAATCTGGGAGGGGGAATTGCTTCCACTCCTGTTCCACTTTAAAAAGTTTGATAAGGGATAATAATGTGACGTACGTCATTGATTTATATGTCGGCCTGTACACTATTTTTTTTGTCGATGAGGTACTCATTCGATAGCTGCTGCAGCCCCGTGCTCATTACAATACCCATGGAGAAACGTTCCACTCTAGTTCCCTCAATGTTTCTCATTCCATCACATCATTCGGGCGAATAAACAAACTAATGGTTGGATGATAATGATGAATAATGTGTCTCGCGATGAGGGAGATGATAGAATGAGGTGTCTATCCCACCCAAACATATACACAATCACCAGCCAGCTTTCCATGAACCAATATTATGAAAAGGGAAAGTGTGTTATGTCTGTATCCTGTATCCACATTTTGCGGTTTGGTGGTGCAATCATTACCTACCATTGCATTGCTGGCGTGCCATATGTATCTGACTTGAAGTCCTTCACGTGGAAAAAAACCACACATTCCTGCATACTGATCGATGATCTGTCCTCTCTCTATTCATGGCCGTGATGCTTGCTTCGCAACCAAAAAGGGGCTAGAGAAACATTGTACAAGGCACAAGGAAGGTTGAGGAATGAGGAGCAATCAACGAGCGACGGGAACAATGTCAATTTATGTACGGAACGGAACTACATTTGATTCATCATGAAGTTCTGCTATTAATTAGAATTCTTTACACAAACGAGGACTAGAAGAAGAGAGTGCTTGCAACTAACGGATCAGCTAAAACTCACTCCGTGTCGTCAGAGTGGCTTGTGTCAGTCGGCTAATCGTAAGTAGTGGCCATGTCCTTGGGGACTCTCCGTTTTCGCCCTTCCTTTGCCAACTCAACAACGGACGGACTACATAATAGCCCTCAAACGAAAACGAGAAAATGTGTTTGGGTGACGGGGACATCATAAGGGAAATATGGCTCCCTTGAATTACATGAATTCACATGTGAACACGTTCCATAACCGCAAAAATGTTCGGTCCACTTTCCGTTCAAGTGAAAAATAACTTAGACGCGAATGAAAAAAAATGTACGATCGTGATCACAATGGTCAAGTGAATGACTCGATTCCGTCATCCACCCCACTCAACCCACATTCTCTCCTCAATGCAATGTAAACGTTCAAGCCATGAAGATAAAACTAATAGCTTTAATAATGGCAATAATAACAGTAGTAGTAATATCGTCTTGAGCGGTTAGCGCGACTATACCTTTTGAGCACTCCTCCTCCTCCTCTTCCTGCTATTGGGAGGCAATATAGGTTCTATAGCCATTACAAAATCATATAGTCACTTCAATCCATGAAGGACTGGGTTTATATACGAAGAGAGGGGGTACTGGGAGGTCTTTGCAGGAATGAGGGAGGTCATTACTGCAAAGAGCCCAATTATGAGCAGAGTAGTCCCTGTAACTTGCTAAAAGCGTTCAATTAGGAGAGGCGTAGCTGCTTTGCTATCTATAGAAGTCTAAAATTCCCAACTATCTGTCTGTGCGTCCTTCGCTTGAATCAATATTGGAAAGGGGTAAACGCAATTCTTTCGACGCGAAGTGTGTGTCGTCTGTGTGTGTAGCAGTAAACGCTGCAATTTCGACCACAGCTGGTGAAAGCGTCAATGTATAGGAATAATATTTTGATTGCGACATCATTCTGGGTCAGGGTATCACTTGTGACACTTATCATAACATAACCAATGAATACAAGTATCATATTATTAGGTCTATATGTGGTGTCAATATAGGTCATTGGCCACTGGTTATCATTGCGAGCGCACATTACACCTTTCAAAAGTGGGGTACTTTGCCAACGGGGTTCAAGAATGTCTGCGAACTCTACTCACGCGGATGTTACTGTGCGGGAATTAACTACTTTCCTAAACATTTATCTACAGTATACATAATAATATTATGTAATATCCATAATTCTTTACCTTATATTTGAGCAAAGCTTCCAGACGCCTTCAACACCATTTGGAATTACATACCATGGCCAACCATAGGCAGCTGAGGCATACTGCATGAAATGAACCACATTGCGAAAAGTTTCCAGATCCTTGGGATCATTCAGAGCTACAAATTTGGTCTTGGGAGTGATTGCGATTCCCGAAAGAAACTCGTACGTATTGTTTCGCCTCTGTGTATCCCATTCATAATTGTTGTTGAGCGTAAAAAGAAAAAAAGTCGGCACTCTTATTATTATCATCATCATCATCAACCACATATCCAGAGCTAGAATCATTTTGCTCCATGGAATCACGAGGTTCATCCTGTAATTTAGCTAAAGACATTCCAAATACCATCCACAAGTACACACTTTGCCAAATTGCCTGCCATTCTTCTCCCCGGAAATTAATTTCCCCGGAAGGGCCATCATGCAACAAAATAAATTTAAGTACTTTAGGGATAAAATACGATAAGAAAAAAGGCTTTAATTTGGGAATGGTCGTAATAATGGTGAAAGTAAACTGATGGATTTGTATATCTGGAGGGGAAACAGGAGAAAAAAGTATTCATACTCGCCCGTCCAGAATAATGTTCCCTTGAGGATACACGCAAACTCGGCGGATGAAAAAGAATGAAAGAAAGAAAGCTATTGTGAAGAGAATATTTCTTTTCATCCTTCTCCTTTTTTGTACATCTCTTCAAGAGAAAATCCTTAACCGAATTTTCCTCCCAACAGGAACATTCAAAGGATCAAATTTTTTTTTTCTAAAATTGTTTGTACCGTATTTAAAAAAAAAACTAGTGATGTAACGTTTTTTGAAGTGTCATGGCGAACTTGTCTTTTGTTTACATGCCTTTTATGTTTGCTGGTGAATAAAGCGACAAAGTGTGGACCCGGGTGGATCATTAAATTTTCATAAATTTCTCACCTGTTTAACTATCGAGCATTGTTCAAGTCTTTGAAGTCGACGTAACAACAAGAGGCCGACAACAACATCTGAGGGAACCACATCCAAATCCCGGAAAAATTCGGACAATAGTCGTGCTAGGTCGGCGAATGAGTCCTGATATGAAATTTCAGAGGATAGAAACAACAACAACGAGAGCCAAAAAGGAGGAAAAAGGAAAAATACCGCAATCCCGTCAGCATCCCCATCATCATCATCATCACAGTGTCCAGAAACAGGCATGTAGGGAACGCGAGGGAGGAAGAGATTACGTGTTTGGAACAGTTCCCAAGTGCATGCAGGTAGTCCCATTCAGTGAACCCCGTCATCCCAACATCAAAGACATCAACATCAATAAAGAAGTCAACAGGCAGGCATCAATAAAAGGTTTTCCAGGAGGATCCACATGTGAACAAGACCGAGTGGAAGAGGGTGATGATTTTGAGAGCAGAGCAGATGTAATTATGAAAAAAAATAAAACATGGTGAATCAGACACGTAGTTATCCTATTTAATTACCACATTTTTCTCTAGAGTCATCATCATTACATCAAAACATGGTACTCGGTAGTTTATCATATTATATCAAATCAATTTTTTGCATCTTGTAACCGTTTGAACTCACGCGTCATGAAATACCAAATATTTCCCATTACAATTAAAGTTGTAAAATAGATGATAATTAACAAAAATGCATCCGATATGGTGACATCTCTTCAAAAAATTGCCGAGAAGCGGAGAGGAAAATGGTGAAAAGGAGACAAGTCCAAATATACCAGCTTCTTTAGGCATACACGACTATATAGCTCTTTCATTATTGTTTGGTTCTGGTTCCCCGTTGACATAAACTGGGATCACAGGGAACACACATATCATATATATTGCAATACCACAATGCGCAAGCAAGCAATACACAATATTGGTCTACCAAAAGGTCCCTGAGTACAGTAGTGTCAACCAAAGTTATTTCCTTTGAGTTATTACTGAACATGAGCTAACTTTGCATAGTATGCGGTCTGTACTTACAGATGCCCGCTTTCTTGATTTTATTTGATAGTTTATCCCAACCTGTCATACAGTTTCCACGAAATGAGAAATCTGGTGCACTGCTTTGCATACTACAGAAAGTTCAAGTGAGGTGTTTTTACTCAGATTTCAGGGGAAAATCCTTGGAAGTAAACGTGTTTATGAAGGGTTTTCAACACCCCCTACATCTTTCCACTTTCAGATTCTCCACATGTTCATATTCTGTGATCCACATTCATGTTGACTCCAAAAAAAAACTCAGTCTAGATTCATTTCCATGTATTACATATCACATTTATGAAAGTATGCCACATTTTTCGAGATATGGTTTGCGTAGTTTGGAGAATCGGAGAACAAAGGTAGAAACCCTGGTCGTACGTAACCCACTAACTTTATACGTGACCAAAAACAGGTTTCCTTGGCGGCGAACGAAACAAATATCACGATTCATATTCACTGTGTATACGGCACCACACTGACATTGTAATCCAGGTTATTATGCACATCTTCTCCAGGAAAAAAATGACATACGAGGAGAGTGTAGCTTACGAATAAAATTTTATTTAAAGGGAAAGTTACATTGAAGACTGAAAATACCTACTCGTATATATAAAAAGTTCCTTTCCGAATACAATTCAGATAGTGATCAGGAAGGAGGATGTAGTATTCCAAAAAAAGAAGAGTAATTTGCTCCAACACTTAGTACGGCTATAAAAGCCATAAGTCTGTTTTTTGTATTTTCTAACAACGAAACAAAAAAAAATTGATATAAGGCTGAGAGTTAGAGAAGAAGTTTGTTGGAAGAAGAGGAAAGAATAAACAGTTTCCTCTCCTGTTTACACTTTTGGCAAACTATTTAAAACTGTAAAAGCGAAAAGTGTTTTGGTATTTCGGGGCCAGGACGAAAAAGTTTATTGCCTCGTTTATTATTAAGTGTGCAATATATGGGGTGTGTGACGCAGTATTAGCCACACTGCTTATTTGTTTAGACTTTGAGACCATAAAGTTAGGCATATATGGAGCTCATTTTCTCCCAGACTTTCCCCGTCTAATTTTCTAATATTGAGAATATAAACTAATCTTGAGTGAGCAGAGCAGAGCACCGGCACCGGCACAGCAGCAGAATGTGACTGGGTAATGGAAATTCTTCTTGCAACAACTCTGCTGAGAACTCCGCATCGGAGGAATCCATGTGAAACATATGCACAATATTATAAATTCTCGTTCCTGCAGGAAGGAACATGGTTGACGTGAATTTTTTTCTTCCCGTATTTTGTCCTCCCTTGATTACTACAGGGACTAAAATGGATGAATGAGTGTAAATAAAAAAGTATGAAAGTACATATGCTTGACTGATTTTTGAAGGGAAATTGGAGCGAGTCAAAAAAATTTCAGGAGTGTTGAATACGTTTTTCTTTTACAGCACAATGAGATCTGTAACGAGTGTTGTTGTTGTTGTGTGACAAGCGTACTACATTTCCCATAAGGATATATGTAAGGCTCTCCTCATCGCAAACCGGATTTGTATTCCTGCTCACAAATTTGTCACAGTCAATGAGAAAAAGGAGACAAGAATGCACTTTTTTTTGCTTGATGGAATTTGAAGAACACTTGAGATTTAAAAAAACCAGCTTGTATTCCAATTTCACTTGCATATCTTTCATCTCCTCGTCGCGTAGGTAGGTAGAGAGAACCAGGCATGCATGTAAATCAAATTGGAGAACGACAATGGAGAATAACGTCGTTTTCATCTTGGAAAAAAACAAGGAGCATGTCGTCACGTCCTACATTTTTTTTAAAGAATGGATGTGCACTTCGCAAGACCGTTTCAAAGGGGATGATGATATCTCAATTGACTTTTCATTCTGGGAAATAATCTGGTATATATAAGCGATGATACAATCTAGGGAAAATTAGATGAATATTTTACATACCCTATTTTGCTTGCTATGTATACAACAAAATAGAAGCCGACATCGATGGTTCCAACTATCCTGGTAAGCCCGTATTACTTTCCTGTTGAAAAAAGAAGAAGAGAAAATCCAGATATAAAAAAAGCAATCGGATGCTCTTTCACTGGGAAATTGTTACCATTATTATTGCAGGAGGTTGGGTTTCCTTAAAAGTATACTGGTTTTTCACGCACATCAAGAAAACCTCCTCAATAAACTTAAATATTATGCAATGGCCAAAACACACTACTGCTCCTTGGCTTGGCCCTCTTGGGTTTATTCCCCTTGTAAAAGATTCAGCTTATTGCTTCCCAGTTTAGGTTTTTTGGATTGTTATGATGGGGAGAGTGGCAATTGGCGAGTGCCAGAAAAAAATGGGACTCCTTCCATCCATTTCTCGACAAATGCCATTTTACGCCTTCCGGAAAGCATTATAGCAGAGAAAAGGAGAGAGATCTACAAAATATCTTTATAGTCTTTTTTTCTTCTCCTACTTCAAACAGGACCTTAGTTAATGACCGTTTACAAGAGGAAATTCCCAATTTAAGTCAAACTTTAATGATCATTAGCACTCAAATTTTGTATCAGTGTGCATAGCCCCGTTACTCCAACATGCCGCATCATTTCCCTAGGCATTTAATACACTGTTTTAGGGGTCTACGAAAACATGGGGGAAGCCTGGGGAGTGGATCCCACCAACTTTCCCACCATTTCCGGGAATGTTACATGACAGTCGTCAATTCCATCATTATCATTATAGGGTTTCCACACACTTTCCTATTTTATCGGCCATCATCAATTTTACTGTCTGTCATTTCCCATTACTGTTCCGACTCTTCTGTCTAAAAAAAGGGAACTTGGCTTCTGGACTTGACTTCTACGGGCTGGCACGACGACGCTAGGAAATGCTATTTTGTCAATCAGCAATCAACCCATAAACAAGCCCTACCTGGGCCAGAAGGTAAGCAGGCCTACTTCATTTGGCTAGGAGCGATCACTTTACCACTTATAAAAGCTGAAAATTATAGGATATTTTAACTGACATTGCATGACTATGTCTCCAGATGAATAATGATGACGCTACTGGGTATTCCCACGGGTTTGATTTGAATCGAATATATATTAGGGGATTTTCCTAGGGCGATGTTTTGGACAGAATGATGTCAGAAGCACGTTGCTGACAAAGCTTTCCAGAATATTGTTAGAATAGCGAAATTTTTTTTGATACTTTATTCTGACTCCACACGTCCCATTTCTCGGGGATACCAAACGTGAGACATACATACTGATTGTGTGTGAATTTTTCGAACCTTTGCCTCCAGTTGCGATGCCGACTGCCAGACCTTTTGGCTTGCTTCCTTTCCATCTCTTTCATGTTGGCCTGATAACGCTTCATCTTCACCCAGGACCGTCCAGCAACGTCATATGTGCACCAGGCAGTAATCATCAATGAAAGAATGACGAAGCATGTGCAAATCACTAACCCTACACAGGCACACAAACCAAATAATATTATATTACATGCACTCCTTTTTACTTTTTTGATTGTCTGCACGATCAAAATTGACGTGAAAGAGGAGCTTACCTAACATCACTTGCTTCGTCATCGTAAGGTCACATTCCATGTAAAACTTTTTTATCCACGCGATAGAAAACCCAGCCCAGATTAGTTCAGAAATTAGAGCAACTGCAAAACAAAAAGACAAAGAAGGAATTTTATACTTCTTACAACAAATACAATTGTGGGAGAGCCTCCTCATATCACACAATTTGCAACTGCACAAGCCCAAAAAACCTGTGGACAACAAACTCATTAAAAAATTCCAATGAACTTCCAATCCCAACCCGACTCTCCGTGTAATTCTCTAGTTTCCACGACGATCCCTCCTGTATCCCCCGTTGGGAATTTCAAAAGTTTTGAACTCACCAGTTTGATTCTCTCTCGTAAACCTTGCCTCTTTAATTTGGATTTGTGGCTCCACCACGGCACGTTTTGCAAAGAGGAAATAAACCGCACAACAACGGCCCAAGTAAGGAGTGCGTGAAGGTTCTTTGTAAAGTTTCATGACATTCTGTTGAGCCGTTTTCCTTCTTTTCGTTTTAAAATTTTATCATAAACTTCAGTCATAAACGCGAGTGTCTGCTTTGCGAAAATCGGCTACGTGAGTGTCTGCTATTATGTGAAACCATTGCGCATGTGTGGGTCCATAGAGCATGTTTGGGTCTATTGCGTGTGTGTGTCTGTCAGGTCAAGGATCGGTGATCTCGATGAATATCAACGTGGATTATGGATTACACTAATAAAATTCTCGATTCGAAGAATAAAATACGGATTCGGATTACATTTTTGTCGTAATCCTTGGAGGATCCTAATGAACTTACAATTAGCCGAGCTATGTTGATAAGCAATACATTACCGAAAACAGAATTTGAAAATTCGAAACCGTTGGAGAGTTATCGAGTATACGGACGGCCGGCCGGCAAGACTTTCAGACTATTCTTATAAAGGATGGCTCCGCACTCCTTAACAATGAGGTGGGAAGTTACGTCTTGGAAAAAGGTGTGTGCCACTATTCTGAACTTTCTGAAGGGCTCATTTTGGTCACATGGTTATTTTCTCGCCAGATGAAAATGGGAAAGGGAGTCATGCAAACCACACAACTAACTTTTCTTATTTACTACTTAAAATCCTTCTAAACCCAATAAGCGCGAGGGGCTCCACAACAGACTCCTCCTGCAAAGTGGATGCCTGTTCAACCTCTTTAAATCTTGTTTAAGCTGATACCTTTCTAACCTACATATTATACCTTTAAGGTTTGATGCCATTCCCTATTAACCTTGAGTGCATGCCTGGTTGCGTGCCTTTCAGCTCTTTTTCACAATTTCTTCGGCATAATTGTGAGTGATATAATTCGCCACGGTGTAGTCACCATCACCAACCAAGTCCGCGTCCTTCACTCACTTTATTTAAAACCCTGTTTTTCACAGGATCTTATTAGTATGGGCGTTGGAATGCTCTACACACGAGAGTAAACACTGACTCTCCGCGAGATGTGTAACACAGATTTAATTACTTTCAGAGCTTTCCCCTCTTCTCCCGACGTCGTAGTCGTCGTCGTCCAAGGTGAGTGCGTGCTTCAGTGCGTCTTCTTGAACATATATCTCTTTACCGGTTGGGATTTGTTTAACCTACTCTCCAGCAGCAGTACTAGTCCCTCCTTCTCTAGTGCTTCTCAAGTTTAATTAGAAACAAAGGAAAGTCTTGAGGAGGAGTAGTAGTAATCTTATACCCGGCGCTGCATGCAGCTCGGATTTCAGCAGGGGAAATATGTGTTGTTTGCCAAACATAAAAAATAACTACTTTCTTCATTGTACCAGATAGGAACATTAGCCTTTATTAGAAAAACTAATTAGAGTAATGTAGCCACATGCGGAGAGTCCACTGACAAACACTTCACACACGAAGAAAGGATGCAGCAGATTTCTTCTTCTTTTTTTTTGTTCGCAATCGATTCGAAAAGAGAGTAAGAGAGGGACTCGCGAGACAGAAGAGCCACTAAAGAAGGAGTAGATATTTCCTCCTTTTTGTCTACCAATTTAATGTCTGTATTCAGCATTCGCCCAAGCAAGCAGCAAGCAACACAGCCATTTCTGAAAACTGTTTTAATCGTAAATCAAATTTGCATGTACACTCCCCGTCACCAGCACAGGGTCGTGAGCCGGTTGAGCCCCGAATGGCATCATTCATAGCCTTGTAGAGAGGCATGTATAATTTATACACAGTAGTAATATTTGAAAACAAGAAGAAGAAGAAGCCCATTTCCACTGCATTTCCTATTTACACAACTACCCTGACCGTGCCCATATGTAAAATATTATGGAATCTGGATTCTGGATATAAACTACTGCAAATATACCAGTTTATTCTCTCCATTTTCAAAAAAAAAAAGAACAACTTGCACATTAGGAATGAGTGTGGTCATAAATCTTGGGTAGTATGAAAGGAAAATGTAGCATGCCCATGGAGACTATGCTGGCCTTTTATGACTATGCCACTTCGATTTCACTACAGCTCAAGAAGATCGTGAACTGTCTGTTTTCCTTTCCTTCTACCACTTACTTCTTCTCAAATAAAAAGTTGCATTCTACATGTAACTTGCATTGCACTTGGGTGGAAATAAGTTGGAGAAAAAAGTGCAAAGTTCTTTTTGTGTGTCTGTGTGTGTGGCGAGATGAATGCGAAAGGAAAAAAAGGAAAAATATTTTTGGAGGGTGGCGAGGAGCATGCATATACACAGCCAATAGAATGATGATGCCCCAATGCAAAATTTCATGAAGAAACCATTAGTTCGCTTGTGATAGTTGAATATACATAAAAAATATTTATTGCATGATGTCGTGGCACTTTCCATCACATTTCATTTTGCAGACACTGCTTCTCTCTCTGTCGATCGGTTGCGTGAGTTTTTTTCGGGAACAGAATATTAGTGGAAAACGGGAAATTCATAAATATTTATTTTCTGGAAGGTGATTTTAGTCAAATGGACAGAATAGGAACAAAATCCATTTATGACTACCTACACAAATGTACCTATTACGCCATTTTGACTTTCCATATCGGCAAATGACTTCAGCAACGAAAATCAATTCTTAAATGTACACAGTAAGTTTACACTGTCGTGCGCTTCCTAAATATATATGTACTTTTAAAAAAAGAAGACGAGAAACTAGTTATCAAATGGCAGGGGACATTCAGACGGAATAGAAAAACTAAAAAAGTAGGTCGGTTGACATGAACACATGGTGCATGATAACCCGCTTTCCAGCCAAAGAGAGAAAGAAGATGACTCATATGATTTATGGGATATATAGGTCCTGGTCCTACCAAGCTGGCACTTTTTGCACTCCATTATTTAATCTGCGGCTTGTCAGCACCGACTTATACGCGAGAGATCTCTCTATTAGTTACAGGCGAGTAAATTACAAGTGACGATCCTGAGATTTTGAGAACACCAAAATATATATTATTGTCTGCCACTACATATTTCTTGGATTTACAAATGGCATGTCTAGTCTAGTCATATTGTTGCGAATTCTTGGGGAATTAGGGAAGCCTTGCAAAAATGTTTTTTCCTTGATTGTGAGACTCGAGTGGAATGAAAATAATACCAGGATTGTACAACAACGCGTCTGTTGGCACTCCCCATCAAAAATAAGTAAATAAAGGCTCCTTGTAATGATGATGCCAAAGGAAATCGGTCCGAGCAGCTGCTTCCGTTTCCCATGCCTTAATTATAAAACGGAGAAAAGGAAAATATAAAAAAAATATATATTTTTAATGAGTAGAGTGTAACTGACATAACGAGTTTAATTATTTGCAAAACTGGCAGAGTGTGTGGGAGAGGGAGCGAGAGAAAAAGATTTCGGAAAATGCAAATTTGGTGATGCGATGCCTGGCGACAGCTGCTGTAAAAGTGAAAAAAGCCTGAAGCGAAGTGAGAAAACAAAGGCCCATTGTTTAATTCGGGCCCGTCTGTCATTCAATTACAGAGCGTTTTCCCGTACACAACGGCTGGTAACTCCACTTTCACTAAAAGTTTACTGACAAAGCGTCCTCCTCCTCCTCCCCCAATTACTCGTCTGAGAAGCTATATCGAAAATGGGCAATGTTCGCTCGACGCGACGGTTCGAAGGATTCGGTTTGGCATTGACAGCCGTGATAGAATGATGACTGTATGGAGGTAGTTCAAATGATTATTAATTTGTAATGAGTCAGAGGGTCTCAAACGTTTGCAGACGACAGGTGAAAGGAATTCGGGTGAGATGAGATGACAAGTAAATCACCACATATGTCTGAAACATGGAAGGGCAATAAACCCGTAATTAAGGTAATTGACAATGTTCCTTCCGGTGCGACACGGAGTAGACGGGCGGAGGAGTAGTGTCAGTTGGCTCTCTTGTTTTCATTGTTTGCTTTGTTACTGACTTATCACAACAAACCATGCCATTTATGTTTAGGTACGTCGGGAAAATGTGAGCCGTATGGAGTGTTGGCAATGTAGGATAACAGCAGGATGACCTCATTTTCAGGATTAAAAACTGGAGTGCCGACGACGGTTTGCAGAATATTATGGTGGAAAGGAAGATTACGACAAGAGTTTGGGTGACGGTGAAAGTTTGACCTGAAATTTGGCTGATAGTACGTAGTATGCCGTGAGCTCACAATAGTTGTCAGACAGACAATGATATGTCAAAACCCACAACTTGGCCCATGTCCATTAAACATGCAGCAATTAGTATGGTAGTTATTACAGATGAAGATTTGGCAACAAATATTATGTGTATGCTGATTGAGCTATTCAAGTAAACCCACTTGAGAGGCAATCGCGAGTTATACAAATGACTTTCAGCGACAATGAATTTGAATACATAAACAGACAGATAGTGTGTAAATGTCAAGAGTCGTTTACTTTCCAATCTTTTTATCACTATCAACAATAAAACTCTCATACTACCACTGACTGCTTACTGCTTGTTACATGTGGACTGGATAATTTGGCGTCATTTTAGTACTGTCGCTAATTTTTAGCAGCTATAACTATCACATCTGGCAACGCAACTTCAGGTCAAACTTGGGGCTACACACGACAATGGGCATGAGATAGGATAACAAGGACTACGTTTGATGGGTATATGGCTTAATGGTGTTTTCAAGTTAACAAGATGTGTTTGTGTAATATTCAAAAGTAGGTTAGTCCAAAATTAAAATGAGAGAGAGAGCCTCCATGCCGTGATTGGAATTGTACCTAGAGGGATCCATAAAAATGCAGTAACTATACTCATAAAAGTGACATTCACAACTTCAACTTGGGTGGGATGTTGGGTTTGGTTCCCTTCAGGCGCTAAACGGAAAGAAAACTTCTCAAACTTTCTACATACAAAGTGTGGAATAGCATGAATAATTTTGCATACCGAAACGAATGTAAATCAGGTATTGAGCAGGTTTCCTTGGGGAATCGTTGAGAATTGATCCACGTAGGGAGATTATGGTCAAACTGAGCTCGATAAAGATGGCAGCGCTCAGAATAACTAATATGGAGCAGATGATTTCCAAAACGTAGGCCGTACATACCGGTTCCCGTTTGCTGACCGACTCGTAATCCACAATTAGGGCGATCACCGTTGTTATAAACCTGCAAAACAACACAACAGTCACTAATGTAAACACACTGATTTTTCGATTTTGCATCAAACTGAATGCCAAATTGTATGCCTTCATTAATCTTTATGTACTACGTCGTAGATCGACGGAGGTTATATCATCATCATCATCATATTTGCATGTCCTACAAAAGTTGTTTCGCATTTTGCCCCATCGTCTTTACAAGATTTTTGTCCTGATCTCTACATCATCAATATCATCATGTAAATATGTATATATAGTGCTTGGTCCCTCATTAAAACTGACTGTTAACACGTGCTGATAGCCACCCAAAAGCACAGTAACACCCCCAAAACATGAATGATGTCTATATGGTATTTAGCATCCAGCTAGCTAGCAAGCAGCCCTTTGGTTATTTTCCAATCCTCGATTTCCTCCTCCTCCTCCTCCTCCTATTCCGGTACTACAAGCACTCACGCTGATCATTCCCGATAGAACTAACAAGATTAAGATAATTAAACGAAGAGTTTCCACCAGGAAAAACCCATTCGCCACCATTTGGAAGTGGTACGAAAACCCAGCGGGCCGGCACACTTCGAGGACACTCTACTCTAATAGACTATATAATATCTTTTTCTAAAACCTTCGCATGCCCTGGACCACATTACACCACGCGTGACACACACACACGCACACACAACCGCTTCACTTTTCCATGCAAGTTAATGAATATCAGGAGGTATTTAGCCGAATACTCTGGGAGTGTAGGTAATACTTGTCAGGCTGACAAACCCTTTTTCTAAGCTAATAAAGGGAAAGTGAGGAGAAAGGAAGAGAAAAGAGCTGCCGTCTTAACGAACTATATAAGTATTTACAAGTTTGGCATGGAGAGCTAGCTACACACAAGAAGCTCTAGTTTGCCCGGAATTTGGAAAAAGTGATATATAATTTCCGTAACTATACGGCAGTAATAACGGCGGAGCTGCATGGTGGTGTTAGAAATGAGCCTTCAACATCAATGCAACGATGCATGATGAAATCCTATGAAGTACCCCAAAAGCCAAGAGAAATGAGGGAGGAGGAGGAGGAGGAGGCACAGCTTTGCAGCATCATCTTTACTTATTGCTTTACGTGCACCAGTTGCCTGCTCTCTTGTTCATGCCTCATACAAGGCTTAAATTATACAACAGTATGCATACATGTAATGAATAAATGAATATGCGTATCTGCAATCTCCATCATCTCGAGAGTAACTCCCGCTTTGTCTTGTCGTAAAAGGCAAAAGGCAAGTTTTTTTTTCTTGGAGCAAAATAGGAAGGAGCAGCGGCTGGCAGGCAGAGAGGCAGTGTGTTACCTTTAAAAATTATTATTTAAATGCATTTTGTGGAGAAATTTCGTGGCAAATTTGTGTACCATGTAGTATTTCTGCCTGAATGGGAAGACGTAGGAGGCTCGCGAGAAATTTGGTAGGGAAGAGTGAACAAGATAATGGAGATGAAGAATTGCAGAGTTTTACACTGAAAAGGGAAAACTTAGCCAGTGGTTTATACTCCGTCGTCGTCGTCGTCGTCGTCGTCGTATCCCACTGACTGAACCTACAGAGGATGCTTGGATTTCTCTTAAAGTTATATATGGTGTAAACTAAGTATTCGCGATATTCTGGGCTCTAACACAGCTTGCCATTTTTGATTCTGCCTCATGAAACACAAAGGGACACACATGGAGTTGGACACATCAGTCACCTTCTTCTCTGGAATTATGACTTACTGCGTGAATATTAAACAACCAAGCTTCCTTCCTGAGCCTATTCCCATTGTAATAAAATCCCTACTAATTCACATGTAAACGGGGTTGGTGCAGGTAGGCCTGAGCTAAAATGAAGGAAACTGTCGTGTCTCTCCTACAATATTTATGATAGAGTCCCCAGAATTTATTAGCTCCAATTGTTCCGCCTAAGGTATAAGGAAGGAGGACACACAAAACGAGAACTACATGTCATTCAGCTTAAAACACAACTTTCTCTCTTCGAGGGAGAAAGCAGCAGTCGCCCTATTTCCGCATGAACACCTCTCTCTCTCTCTCTCTCTCTCTCTCTCTCACCGACAGTTGGAGCAGAGGAGAGTAACACCGCTTGTTTTAATCCTACTTTGGAAAACATGACTTCATCAGAATTAAATAAGTGCTGGGAAAATCTATTTGAAAAGAGTAATAATCAAACCTGAGGCGTAACATATATTAAATTACAACTATCTCTTTCCCAACTTTCTTCTTGCTTCTTACCAACAAAAGCCACCCGCTGCACACCCACCACCCATAGGAAAATGCAAAGAAAAGCAGAAGGTAAAGTTTTTTTTAAATGCCAACTACATCCAAAAATATTGGCAACACAGGAGGGAAAGAAAAAAAAAGTGTTTCAACTTTTTTCCTCTCAGCATATTATTATGTATCCCACCGAAAACAGGAAAGGAAATAAGCATGTAGAAAGGTTCACTTTCGCGTTTTTCTTCCAATTTCTTTTACTACCACACTCTCCGTCCAACTTCGCTTCTCGACTCACCCATCAGATTTTGGAATGTTTCCACCGGGCCATTTGCAAAGACGAAGCAAGCTTGTGTATAGCTAAACATGCTCAGAGTTGCAAAGAGTCAAAAGCAAGCGAATATAACGAAGAGAAGACGAAAAAAAACTTTTGATAAAGTAATTCCGCTCATTGGCGTTTGCGTTTTTCTTCTTCTTCTCTTCCCGACGAGTTGGACTATTTGGGATCGAAAGTTTTTCCTCCGCTGCTGCTGCTTTTGATAGCAAAAGCAAGCAAGTGACCAACTGACCAAGCCACTGGCCTTTTATTTCCCTCTACCATTTTTATATCCCACGGATTAAGAAGCTTCTTCCCTTTTTCCTCAGCTCTCCAACTGAATGGCATGCTGCTGCTGCTGCTACTCGATACATACTCTGCACAACTGGGGCACTGGAGGGAATTTACTATACCCATCAGACGAGAGAGAGAGAGAGAGAAAAAAAAACCTCTCTCGGATATACCTAGTTTTTTTTTTCTGTATACGGTTCCTCTTGCGCTTGCCACACGAGAGTACAACTTGAAAGGGAAAAAATACAAACTTTTTTCGGGAGAGCAATCTGATTTTCTCCGGAGAGGGAGATTTTTTTAAAGAAATATAAAGAAGCAGGGCAGAAGGAAATGAATACATTGGGATTGCGACAATGGAGGAGGAGCAGCTCAACCCTTAGTCAACAGCATATTAATGTGGTGTATATATGTGCATATACACGGCTCTATTATATATATATAGCACCCGATAGACAGGAAAACGTATCTCTCTGGAGAAAGAACGGGCATGTGTACATGCACTAATAGGAGGAAATGTATTACGTGAAGAAATGTAGGAAAAAAACTGAATAAAAAAAACGTGTATTTATACGGGAATGCACCCACCCAGTTAAAGCCGTTGCTAATGTGCTTGTTGTAGTGGAGAGACTCTTATCAGGATGAGAGAAAAAGAAGAGGAGAAAGAAGGAGGAAGAAATAAAAAGAGTATCGTCTCAGAAGAGAGAATAAAAAATACTAGCCATCTTTCCAGTATTTCCAACTTTGAAGACACTATTATTTCCTAAAAGGAAACGTGTAGTGGATGTGTGTGTGTGTGTGTGTGCATGCTCTTCCGAGAATGATAGATGAAAAGAGCTTACTTACGCACCATTCACGAGAAACTTTGGAAAGATCTCTGGTACATATTACTTCTGAAAATAAGAAGTTTTTTTTAGACAAGTAGCTAAGAAGATGATATACATTCATGCGACTACGTTTTCTACTCGTGAGTCTCAAGAAGATGGAGAAAAAAAGCTATTTATACTATTGATAAAATGTGTGTAGTATGCATAAAAGCATTATTTATGAATGGAACTGGAGGAGTGTGTACTTGTTATTTACATGGGCATATAGTTGGAGGAGGATTACACTTTCCCGTTTCAGTACTACTCACATACTCAATAAATGAGAGTTTTCACTGAGAATATGTCTTAATGCCATGGGGTTGTTGGAGGGAGCGGAAGTCAGACGAAAAAAAATGTGGTAGTAACAAGAAACATATGTACTCTCATTTGTCTTGTCAGATGGATTATGCTGAATGACGGAATCACGAAAAACAAATTGGTTAATGTGGAAATGAATATAAAAAGTGACGTGAAGAGAATAAAACAAAAAAAAGAGAAAAAGAAAAAGAAACGGGAGTCCCATTTCAGCCAGCTATAGTAGCCGGGTGTTTGGTGCAGCAGAATAAGCAGAAGCAGGGGAAGCATGGAATTATGTTTTATCGAGTTCAATTTGCAACTAAACTAAAGAGATTCGCATCATTCCACAAGGATGCAAGCAAACGGAAGAAGGAGGAAAGGAAGGGATCTTACAAAATGGATAGCGCGAGCGTGTAGTAGAAGTAGTATTCTTAGCATAACTACATACAATATAAAGCGGCTGATACACGATAGGGGCGACAGTGGGCGAGCTCTAAATGAATATTACACTTTTGTTTTCTCCAGACAAAGCGGTGGATATGGTGCGGTCCATGGTGACTTTTTTCCCACTCATTCAAGATGTATCTTTGATCTAAGAAGAGGAGCAAGCATTAGATCCAGCTGTGTGTGAGTGAGTGTGTGTGTGTGTGTGTGCGGAGGAGTAGACATGGACACGAGACAACACAACACGAACCAACTACTCCACGCTTCATGGTTTTCTTTCTCATTGTCAGGGTGTATGAGTTTTTGTGGAATGTCGATAAATGCTTCCTGACCGTTTTCCCCCTGCTGCAGAGAGCCAGTTAGTTGGCAGTTGATGTAATCTTGGGAAGCTAGAAAGTTGGCTGGCTGCCATGGTTTCAGAGACGACGAAAAAAATTGTATACATACAAGTGTACACAGAGAGAGAGAGTGAGAGAGAGAGTGAGAGAGAGGAGAAGGGAAGTGAAAGAACAATGCCTGCCATTCGAAAGGACCGTTGAACTAACCTAACGTAGTATTACTTTTTTGCTGGAGTGTGTGTCCCTCTCTTTTTTAGGAACTGGGAAAAGTTTGGAGATAAATGCTGTTAGCAGCAGCGGTAGATGAGAAACTTTGGGAGAGGGACGACGGACAACGACGACGACTAGTCCTCTATATAAATGTATACATTCATTGAACCCACAGAGAAACTTGAAACAGATGAGTTCTCCAGACTCAATGCATATAAATAATACAGAACACACAATGCGAGCAAATCAACGGGAATGCAATGAACTGCAGTGATGAACGAAAATTGGCTGGAAAAGGAGAAAGCTCGAAGGAGGCCCGCTGTTTCCGGGTAAATCGCGGAAAATGTTGGAAAGAATGGGATGATGACACGCACAAACAAGTACACACACAACCACGCGGAAATGCCCTAATGCTGGAGAAAAGAGATATACAAACATGGACGTAACATAGTGACGTAGTATTTTAATAAGAGTCTCTGTTTTGGAACTTGTGGAGGCATTGATTCTCCCTTTCGCCAACGAAACACAGGTTTTTGAGGGGGGATCCCGATGGAGTGTTGGCTTTTGGAACCGATTGTGAGTTTGTGAGTTAGTATAGGGCCATATATTAAATAAATGGTTGGAATTGGAACCCTAGAGAATGAAATGAATAGAGCACTTAGGGAAGATGTACAACCTATATAATATTATGCTGGTTGGTAAACACCAGGGTTTACTTTTAACGGGCTATCATCAAGGGAGCGCGTGTGTTGCTGCCAGTGTAATCAGTCTGCCAGAAGTCCAGAGCCAAGATCACCACCACCACACTCGACTCGCACTTTCCATTTTTTTTAGCTGGGCTTTCCATTTCCACCCGCCGCTACACTACTGGCCTGTGTCCGGCCGGCTTCCATATATCCTCGAAAAAGAAGACGTTTTATATATATGATGATTACTAGAAAATGTTTTTGTTGCTAGCTTTTCATCCTGATCGTGATCATCATCAAAGGTCTAATGCGTCAAATCCATAAGAAGATAAGGGTAAAAAGAGAGCCATTTCCAAGGAAAAGCTAATTCCAGTGGGAATACGATATTATATTTTCATCATTAAATGTAAGATGGAAGAGAAGGATGGGATGTGAGAGGAGCCTTTTTCGGGAATGAAAACGGAATAGTACACATTTCACATATTGCTTTACGCTTTTTACCACAATTTTCCGCCGTTTATCGTTATTACCTTTTTTGACTCTTTGTAAAAAAGTCAATTTTCAATCTTGCATTGTACATAAAACTTGATCGTTATTCTGTATCTAAGAGCATCAAAAGGATTCCCAATGAGTCTTCCTAGCAATAACCCAGTCAATTGGAAAGAGAGGGTAATGTCAAACAAAAGATTTTCTTTGATTTCTTAAATTCCTCCAGCAGACTTACATAAAAGAAAACGTATTATACATATCCTACATTTTTTGACTCTCAAAAAAAGTTTTTTTTTCTCTCTCAGTATTACAGCATTATTATTCTCAAATGGAAACACTATTACACTTTGTTATTCAGGGGGAGTTGAAAGTTCAGGAAATATATATATATACGGATTGGAATCCATTTGATGAAGCGGACGCAATTGTACTACTACAAGTACTACTAGTACAACTACTTTTAGCCGAGTGGCGTCAGGATACCCTCTTTTGCTTGGTCGTACCCCTCATATTTTATTTTTATTGCATGACTTTCCCATAAATGGTCCTGTCATTTCCCCCATCACATTGTGTGTACTGTCCTTCCTATCAGGAGTACTTTGGAGAGGAACGTGACATCTCACCCGGTACCGGGGCTTGATGGTCTTGTGTGTGTGCAATATGCTTTCACCGCACATATAATCACACATTTATGACATGTGTGTATGTGACTGATGAAAAATATGATATTGGAAGAAGGAGCCAAAAAAGGGGAAAATGCTTCCTAATTTCTCGAGTATATTGTTGGTGGCACAACCCTGACTCTCTGGCCTTTGTGTAAATTTCAGAGACAAAAACTACTTTCATTTTTTTTGTTGTTGTCTTGATGAGATACTACTAGCCTTATACTTTATGTAAGTCTTTGTTTGCAATTGAATAGAAAACAGAGTTGAAAATAGATATATAGGGAACGCTAGGAGGAAAATATATATTATTTTGCCAGGGATCACAATAAATCTAGCAATTTCCTTAATACTAAAAGTAGGGGATTGTTAAGTGAACGTAATTGAATAGCTTCATTTTTATTGAATAGTTTGAACTAGAGACATTTTCTTAAGAGAGAGGCGATGATTGCAAGGAGTGATGGAGGAGGAAAGTTGGAATGGTTTAGTATTTTTAGTGAAAAAAAACTTATAGCGGTGGATATGGGACAGGAGGTGAAGACAAGAGTGAAACCTCGTTTCTCATCGATCTTCACAAAATATTAAAGTTAAATCAGGTGTCAAAATTGTTTTCAGTGAAAGTGCAAAATATTTAAATGGTTTGAGATTTGTAAGCAAACCTCCTCCATCTCTGTAGGTATACCTCGCAGCTAATGTTTTTATCACCTGGTCCTGGTCTAATAATGCCCCAATTAAATCTACACGACAGGTGCTTGACATTCCCTTCATTACACTTTTAAGCAGAAAACAAAGCAATGATTTCGAAGAAATGGGGTCATTTCCATTTGAAATTCCAAAGTCAACGAATAATTTAAACGGAGCAAGATTGGTCAGACGAAGGATGAACGTGAAGGGCTTCACAATGAGAACCTGATCAGAGTTATCGGAGTAAATAATGATGAGAAGGATTTTACAGTGGGACGAGGGAGGGAAACGGTTTCCACGGATTTTCTGACATGTGGATTAGCGGAAAATGGAACGCATAAACCTTTCCTGGTATTTTGAGGATAAAGCAGGCAGCGGATGGGATTGACTCGTGAAGAAAGTGGTCATCATCCACGGATCATCTGGCATCAATGGGAAAAGCTCAACTGTGGATTTCTCTCTACACCACTCTGGGTTTTTAATCCATGAGAAAATTTTTCTTTCTGGCCTGATCCACAAAGGGAGGATATAGACAGCAAAAAGAAACATGACTCAAGTACCAGGTACCATCATGCATCCCCACACCAAGATTCCCTTTTGAAATCTCAGGTTACCTTCAACAAAATACATTTGTCTGATAGGAAAAGTTGAAAGTTGTTTCAATTAAGACTCTTGTACGACATTATTGCGTGTGGGGGAAAGGTGGTATTATACATTGGTTTGGATGTGGCTATAAGAAAGTGAAGCGCGGTGTACTTCCTCCTCCCCGTCCTCCTCCTCCACCTATCCGAGTATATTACGGCATATATCTACTTTGTGAAAAATGGAGAGCCGAACGAAGTTGAGATTTGGCAGTCTTTTCCCGTTCACAAGCTACATATTATATCCCCGGATTCTCCATACAAACACACTTTATATTTATATGCCTAGCCGTTTTCTGGATCAAAGCCCATGGAGCTCTCAGAGAAAAAGCAGAATAGAGCTATAATAAAACTACACGATACCGAGTAAAAGAATGGAGAAACCCCTGTATTCATATTGTAAACGATGCCTACCACACCACACTGTCTATACTTATTTTTTCTATAGGGACGTCATCCACACACAAAAAAATCTTTCTGTTATATTCCTTCCATCAAGCTTACTTTCATCGCATCATTCCAATACCGCTGGAGTACTTTTTACTGGAAATACAATACGTACAAGTACAGAGGATGAGAGTCCTTCTCGCATAGCAAGTTCCTTTTTATAGGACCCTCTCTCTCTCTCTCTATTGGAAACTGTTCAATTTTTATACCTCACTCACTAGAAGAAAATGTGGAATGGTAACTGAAGCGGGGAACGGGGCTGGTATGTATGAACATGTTTGTGAGATGAGAAGTCAGATGAAAACGTAAAAATGCATGTTAGGCCTCCCTCGTTCCCAGGCACAATGCTTATTTGTGGTCCAACATCATCATCAGCAGCATCCACTGCATCTCCTCTTCGTGGCCTTTCCAGCTTCTCACACAGTTTCCATAGAAAAGCTGTGGTTGTATGGGATTGTGGAAGTGTACACGTATGCAGACTCTTGCTCTGTGAATAGTTATTTGGACGCATAACGTCAGCTTGCACAATCATCCCCCTTTTTAAATCATGTGTACAGGGCATTTTTTAAAGTCTTAGGTTAGGGGAAATATACCACGATGGAGTAGTACTCCAAGGAAGGTGGTAGCTATGCAAACTTATAAATAATTCGACTACTACTAAGCAATGTCCGATCGTGCAGCTTAACCTTCGCCAACATTCCATTTTTCCATCTTCTTTGATGTAATCTAAAACTTTAGTAAAGACCCTGTACATAACCACGTTTCACATTCAACTCCCCACTTTCTCCAGGGGAATGTCATACCATTTGATTTAAACTGGCTCTCTCCCTCGTTTCAGCCAGAAGAGGATGGATCTACATTATTTTTCCGGATTTTATGTACTGCCTTGGCTATGCCATATTAAAATCAAGTTGTCTGTCCGCCGTCCCTATGTCATCAGCTTATATACAGTCTAAGCCATTGCAGACTTTTTAAATTTGATTTCGGGGACAGATATGCCACGAACCATGACTGCCGGCCGACCCGCATAATAGGTTTGCAGCTTTGGAATCGGCAGGAGCGTCAAAAATAATTCGAAATTACAATTAATTTAATGTCACGATTTTCCACTTTTCTAGTTAGTTAGATTACATAGTTGAAAAGTTGGTTACTTCAGAGTGAATCAGCTTGCCGGCTAAAAAAGAAGTTTTTTTCGGTTCAATTAGGCTTTTTTTCCTGCCCCGAATCAGAACCCCGTGCAGTTAATTTGGTACGGTTGTCTATTCACTTGCTCACAAAGCACGGTATTTTTACTTTTACGACGTCAACCCGTACTTCTTGCAGATCAACAAAGGGTGTGATAGTTATAATTTTTTTATTTGTACTTTTGTGTACTTTGAGTCTTTGCCGTTGTACTCATTCCGAAGCATTTTGGAACTGGTAAAGTGTATGCATGAACACGTCACCTTGCCTCATTTACGTCATACTAACTAACTTTTTTCGTTTTTGAAGTGCAGAGCCGTAATAAGTTAGCACGTGAATCAAATCCAAGTGGAGTGAGATGTCGAGGGGAAAAGGCAGCAGCAGCAGACGTAATGTCTCCCAGTCTAGTTCCATGTAATACTTATATACCCGTCTTCGAGATGAATGAGTTCCACGGGGGAAAAAAATACGTTACTTGAAAATAGTTTTCTCCGCGGCGGTGCTATGTAGGTATATGCGCTTCTAGTTGAGTACGGACGGACGGATGGATGTGATACTTGTAGATATGCTTATAGCGTCGTGTGGCGGTACAAAAAGAAGAGAAAAAAATATTGCCAGATGTTACACATGTGTGTGTAGCCAGAATAAGCCAGTAGAAACTTTTCGTTTCCCTTTTTTACGGACCCTTCATTACAGCTTGTTTGCCAGGAGTAGAAAAGTAGGTAGTAGGAAAGTAGGAGAGTAGCAAGAGGCAAAAATAGGATGGAAAGGACTTTGAAAGAGAGAGAGAGAAAAAAGTGCACAGTCAGTTAGAGCATTACACTTTATATGAGCTGATGATGATGATGATGACAGACTTCAAAAAGTTGGAGGAATGTTACCTAACATTGCCCAAAAAACCAGGCGAATTATGCCTCCGACGACGACTACTCCTCCAAGATTATTTCATTTTCTCTGGCCAACTCTCCAAACTAGCTAGTCCTCTTGTGGAGAAGAAACTTGGACCAAGAGGAAGTGTTATACAAAAGACGGCGGAATGACTTTGTCGTCCCAAGTAGTAGTCTTCCTGTCTGTTATTTACTAACAAATTTGGTAATACAATACATGTTTGACATTTGATCTGAAACTTTTCCAATTTCTCTCTTAATTATTAATATTAGCACAATCCCTGGGAGCCCAGGTTTACAGCAAGACAGCAGCAGTCGCAAACATAAAACACATAGGTGTACACGTACGCATAGTTTTTTTTTCACACTATGTGATTGTGACGAGCTTGACTGGAGAAAATGAGAAATGTGACAAAATGACATTTTTGGGCTGAGCGTTCCTAGTCGCAACATTACGTTTTCACTTGTGCTTCCACCCCACACGTCTTGATTAATTAGCTAGGTGTCATTTGTGTAAGTAAGAGTAACATTTGATGACGATACAAAAACCCTTCCTGATCTGGAGCGATAGACCAGGTTTTATTTCCTCCATCATGATCCCCTCAGTCTCCTCCTTTCCTTCTTCAATATCAGTCCCAATAACCCTGTCCAGATTGTGTTTTCCAGCTTTCGTCCACTTTCCCCCTGTCTACATGCGTTCCCTAGTCTGTCGCCGTTGAACGAACGCAGTGACGCAATCCGCTTTTGATGTAGATCCAATACCTACACACTCACGACGACTTTTGTGTTAGTTGAGGAGAGAGTGTTCTTTTCTTGAAAAAAAAACATAAAGATATCCTTTTGGCGTTGCTTTCCCTCCAAGTTGAGCTTAAAGAGTTGTGACGTGACGAAAAGTAAAGATGCGATTGTGGCGATACGTCGCCAGCAATCTCACACAAATCGCTAGCCATTGGCTTTCTGGCTCTTGTGTGCTCCATCCAGCTCCTGCAGCTCTCCCACACTAACCGACTCCCTCGCAAATAGTGCTACTGTCTAAAGGAGAAAGTGGTAGAAACTGAAGCTAGCTAAATCTTTTTTTTTAAGAAAAGGAAACATCTTGAATATATAGACTTGAGTTGACTATGACTATCTCCAGATTCTTAACTCTTTCCTGCTGAGCTCAGCCCTCAAAATGAGATCCGTATTGGAATCATAAAAAGAAATATATATCCAGGTTGAAAGTAGGATAAAAGGTGAACACGCTATCAAGGATATACACCGACCGAGCTACCCTTTGAATCCCCGATTTTTAAAATAAGAAAAAATAATGGTATAGGATTATAATATGAATGAAAGGGTATATGGTTGGTATCACACAAAAATCTCCAGAATGAGATGGCTTTTTCATCGGGATCAAACGCGGAACAGAGTGCTGGTTTTACATAGCCCGATTCCGATTTTAAAGCTCATGGATTCTGACGACGCTGACTGAAATGGAGTCTAACATATATCCAACCAGAAAGTAAGTATATGTCTTGAACAATTTTTTAGTCGAAATGAACCTGCTGCACTCCATCCAATACTTATTTTTCCACAAGTAAGCTCTCTTATATAATTTTCCCTGGAAAAGTTCAAGCAACTAAGGACTTTGCTGGCAAATCATTTCTTTTTCTGAGTTTCGCCATTACTTCCTTTCCTCTAGATATAGATATACATGGTTCCAGTTAGTTGCAAAGAAAAAAGAAGGTTATATTTTTGGCCGTGTTATTTCCGCTCCTTAATTTTACCTCTTGTTTTCCTCAGCCGCAGCTCCCTTTCTCCCTCCGCATTCCTTGCAAAAAGGAGAGAGGGATTGATGATAAGAGAAAAGAAGAAAGGGATTGCACACTTGAAGCAGGCATGGGGAGAAAGGCATTGGGCACTTTCCTTTTTACAGTAGAAATGAGGGGAAATGGTAGTCATAATGTGGTAGAGACAAAGGAAAAGTACTCGAAAAAAAAAACTTCTTTCCTATCATCATCTTACTTATCATCATTATACACGAGGTCCATTAGAAATGAGCAAGTTTGCTTAAAAATGCAAGGATATTGCCATATTTTGCGACAAAGGACGAAAAAATTCTGGAAGAAAATCACTGGCAGTAGTACAGTCAGTAGTATCTGGGATCTTTATGGAAATCTGACTGGAATGATCGTACGTACTACGTACTAATGTACACTTATAAATTCTGCCCGAGTAGTACCATCTCAAGATCTCACACAGATCTGCTCAATTTTGCCTTTCACAGCAGCCCCGACCCGGCTACCACTACTGACTCCCCAAATAGCTTCTCATTTATGCAAAGAGGAGGAAAAAATTTTCTATTTCCAGCAAAAGGAGGTGGCTACAGTGCTTATAATACTGAAGATAGAGGTTCAAATAATGTTCGTCTTCTTAGCGGACAGACAAGAAACCTAATGTTCAACACAAGTTCATGAATAAGTTGTGCCTTTTTATATACGGCTTTGATCACTTGATTCGTTGAAGGAGTAGTGACGAGCAATTGCGTCGTTGCATTGCGTTTAATGGAAAAAACGGTCGACGACAAATTATCCACAATTATATTTAGGATTTTCCCCCTTTTTACAGTTCGAGCGTATAATGTACTGTAAAATGACTTGGCTTTCACAATTCTATCCTCTTAATAAATGACGCATAATATAACAAGTCATCAGCGAGGATACATTTTGTGAATTGTAAGAAACGTAAATGCACATTAGCGGATTCCTCGCATAATACTATTTATCTTCCGTGTCACATCACACACAAACGATATAGTTATCAAACAATGGGAAAAAGGGGAGCATTGAAAAACAAAAAAACAAACTTTTATTGTGATGTCGCGATTCCCAAGTGGAGTATTCATTTTCTCCATAATATCCTCTTATTATTTATTTATTTATGTAAACTAAATGCATGTTTAAGAGCTGAAGTGGGAGAACAGAACACGGCAAAAAAAATTTATGAGTCTCGATCCCATTTCTTCCCATTTCTCCTCTGTGTCCTCTCGGTTCATTTTTGGTTCTTTCGTAGGAAGAATACGGACTTGAATGGTGATGACAATGATGACATCATTGAGACTTTTTATTTTTTATAGGGTGCATTAAAATTGGAGGGGAACTGTCAACAGCCACGTTGAGCCTAACGTATTTATTTATCCATTAAAAACCAATGAGCATTGAGAAGAAAAAATGAAATTATGGAAACTTCGAAACTCTATTATCTATTCTATATAGTTTCCTCCTTCTCCCCATGACGTAGAAATGCGGCTGACACGACGAGCCCATGAATCGGATGTGAAGGAAAATCAGATTGGACGGAGGAAGGAGGCAAGAACACTTTCCACCATTTATTGAAACGATAGATAGCGAGTGCGTACTAACGGCCATTATGTAAAGTAGTAGTTGTCATTTATTATTGGTATGCGACGCATTCTCAAAGTGACTCATTCATTCCATTTATATATGGTACACGTACACACATTACATACACCCGTGCACGGATACGTACACAAAAAAAAATGATTCGTTCATCTCATTCACTTCACTTCAGTTACCAAAAAAAAACACCCTCCGTTTTATTATTCCTACTTCCTCCATGCATCCTTCATCTAATATTATATTATAGGCACAAAAAGTGCCCTTTCTTCTCTTCCTCGCCGCTCACTTCACTCACATGCATGTTTGGTAAATGTATCCGACGACGAGAAGAGATACAGCCTACGGTTATAATGACACGAGGATCACAACTCGGGATGCGGATGGATGCTGAAAAAGAGAGAGGCGCAAAGTGGATTTTGTGCTCCATGCTCCTAGTCTATATGTGCTCTTCTTCTTCTGTATGCTTTCCATTTGTCTACCAAAATAAATCTTGGAATTTTTTTGAGGACGTACGTACGCACTGGGCACTGACTGACACAGACGTGTGGTAGTGGTACATTTACAAGTATTTACAAAACATACACGCATACGTTTTACCTTGCTTATTTTCATTCACAAAACTGCGTCTAACGTAACTAGAGATCCAGTTGTAAAGGCATGTTTCGGGAAGGAATATATTGACTCCTGATGAATAAATTTGTATGTTACCATAAAGGAGCCTCGTTTGATCCCTTTGGCGGTGCTGTATTTCTAAGCGAATTTCCCGTTGTAAAGGGACATGATGACGAAAAGCGGGGACAATATAATATAACGAACGAGAAGTGTGTGGTATTCTTCTGGTATTAGCACACAGACCTAAAAAAAAGAATGCGCATTTTGGTATAGTTTAGCGTTATAATGGCTGATGTGTGTTAAGCCCGACCCGGTTTTTCCGGGGATATTTATTCTATTCATGTTTATTATGGTAATCGGAAGAGGCAGTCTGCAGTATAAAAATAAAAGTGCGATGAGGAAACGTTAGTATAATATTACATATTTACGAGTTGTTTTATTGCCACAGTGATATTCACAAATGGATCATCATTTATTGTACACACAGTTGTCACGACAAGAGCGCGTCATTATCTGGAATGCTGTGAGCCGGGAGCGATGGTATGGTGGCGAATGGATGGCGGACACACACAAAAAAGGTAAAATTAGATGCACCCTCCTCCTCCGTCAGCTCTCTACCCACCCTTCCGAGACTTTTTTTTGTATTCTTTGCTGCATTTTTGTGACTTGTGACCAACAAAAGAGGAGCAGCAAAGTTGCATTATTCTCGTTTTCTCTCTCTGAAAACGTCACTTTCTGTACGCTTCCAATGAACTGAAAATGCAGAATGCATATAAAACTTATATGCGGTATTTATCATTTGGCCTAGTTTTTTTTGAAAAGAAGAATATAGGAGTCATCATGAATGATGAATGAGGGAAAATGTTATGTAACTTCATATGAATTTTATGGAACACTCCCAGACATGCAATGGAATCATGGTACATTCAACTTTTGGCGATAATAATGATAACGTGACTATGAGATCCTTGGAGCAAAAACGATATGATCCACAAAAGAATAATCTTTCCGCGTTGCTCGTAATAGTCGTGTAATAATATAAGGGAGGCCAACACCACCACCAACACTATTAAAGTGTCGGAGTAGTAGCCAGCCACCCAAAAATACGGGATTCATGGGCTGAATGGAGCGAATACATACACTATTGCTCTACTGCTATATAATAATGACTTGGTCGCTTTTCCTACATTATTATATGCGTTAAATCCTCGTAAAATAAAATGAGCTGGTGTGTGTGTGTGTGTGCCCACCACCGCCGCTGCCGACGCCTGTAACTCTTATGTCTCTAAACCTTTTGCTGTCAATCCCACTACTGATTTTTTTTATTGTGGAGGTATCTCCGGGAGAAAATGTGCAGTTAGGTAGTCATAAAAAACCTCGGAACCCATAAAACTGGATTTTCAAAGGTTTCCACTGCTAATACAATTCAGAGTTGACTCGGGGGTGAAGGAAAGAAAGAAAGAAAAAAAACTATGCTGCTGCTGTTGTGATTTGATTTTCTTCTCTTGGTGTGTGTGTGTAAGTGAACGATAGGGAGAGAGAGAAAATTCTACTTTATTTTTTGGTGATGATGATTCAGTTGTCAAATCTAAAATCATTGGGAGCCATAGTAGTTGGATTATGTAATCAAATTATCAGTTTCTCATATATAAATATTTTTGTGCTCCCATAGGAAACTGTACTTTTTGTCAGGGATCGACGATGAAGATGTCTTTTATGTAAAAAGGAAAACGGCCCACGTTTCTGATAATACTTAGTTGTTAATGACTCGCAATAGTCGCAATCAATTTCTGTACCTTTGCCACAGTGGCCATCTTTCCTTATTGGATGGTTGCTTTTTAAAAAAAAAACACGATATGAGATATTATGAGAAAATCTTAATTCTATTTTAAAGTCTGAATTGGTACGGGGAGTGATAGGATCTCCCGTTGAACAACTTCCACTTATTTGCAATACATACTTGACAACTTGAGTGCGGCAGTGACAACATCACTTTGAGATAATTAGTACCATGCATATTTCTGCAGAAACGGAATATATAAATAGTCTTTTTACTAAAAGCCTCGGTGTAAAAGAAAAATATGAGTGACTTGTAGTTCCACTTTCCCGACACACGCTCACACTTAAACTTTCCCAAAAAAAATGTTGACATGGTCGCTCCTTTCGTTACCAAAAATGCAATTCACGTTGAGTGGAAAAAATACTTTTGGGAAGTAAAGCTGTCAATCATTTGGGGCAATCATCATCGTGGAAAAATAGTTGTCATAATGCCATCAGAAAAACATGTCACCGCTACCACTCATTTAGCGTCTTTTATGATACTCAAAAGCACATAAATATTCTGTGTGGCCGTGTGTCGCAAATTTGGAAGCCCATGTAAACGTATATTATTCGAGATGGAGCGACACGGTTTCTAGGGAAATTCAAGCTGTGCTTGAAATAGTTGTCTTTATTCCACCGCATTAGTGTCACTTTACTCTCGAAAGTCGGGAGAGAGAGCAGAGAGAGAGGTATCCTGAAGACGCGAAATATGCAGAAATAGGAGATCACACACACAGAGAGCACATAAATGATATCAAGAATTACCGAAAATGAAAAGTGAGTGGTGTTGTTGAGTGAGATGTGGAGATGAAAGTGGAATGTCAGCATGTAATAAAAAAATTAAACACAAATTTCCTCACACTATAATAATATGAGACTTGGCCGGAAAAAGAGAGAGAGCGAGAATATTTTGTTGGTTATGTCACTCATATTATGGAGCAGCTCCGTATATAATAGGGCAATATATAGCAAATAGAGGGATCCTCTCTGTGTGGTGTATTGTAAAATCATCTTAAAAATAAAAATTGGTGTTGTGATGATGATGGGCGTGACGGAGAGTAAATGCTAATATCAAATTTCGCAACGAGTTTTAGAGGAGGAGTTGTGTTATTGATATCAACTGGGGAGATATTTGAGAAGATGTACGAACCAAGTGCCTGTCGGATAAAAATTATTGTGTTATTACGATTAACTTCCCTACAATTTGTCTGAAAAAAGGCGTGTGCGGAATAGTGAATGGGTGGATGCACAGTAGCTTGGAAAGCGAGATGATGAGGAGAACGTCAAGTGAACTAACATTTTTAGTTTGTCTTGAAGGAACAACTCTCTCCGAGTAGTCTAGACTTCATTTATGCTGACTGAAGACGAAACTGTAAATACGCTCTGAAACTGTTTACCGTCATACCGCACCGCTATACAGTTTTTGCATTAAAGAAAAAGCGTTTCCTTCCTCTTCCTCCCTCAACTTGAGTTGGCTTCATTATATAACAACTCTGGAGATAATGCTTACGCCTGCATTTCCGATCGTCTCTGGAAGGAAACCAGATACATCGACACATGTCAATACTGGGTTTATGCACAGCAAATAAACTGCTGTGTTACAAGTGCCATTCTCGTCCTCCGTCCAGATTTCTCCAGGGTTGAGACTTGAGACGCGTGTGTACTTGTATAATATCTTACGGACACTCGGCCAAACGTCGAATTCCCCACAACAGGATGAATTTGGAATTGGAAAGTCCGTTTGATTACATGTCACAGTAGTGACTATCATGCGAACACATGTAGACTCAATTACCACAAATGGGTTCTATCGGATACACATTCGATTCGAAGGATGGTGGTGGTGCCCAAAGATTTTCTATATACCTGTGAAATACAAGTTTAATGGTGGATGAAGGGTGAGCAAGCAAACGTGAGCTCCTCTGGGTCTAATGATAAGTAGCATTTACACATGTGTCCGTCCCGTTGTCCCCGTCCATCTGTTAGTAAATATACACGGCATAAAAATAAGCTTGAGGGGATTTAAATTAGGAAATTTGTAAGACGACGACGACTATCTTCCTAGCCAGAGACTCATACACGTACTTAAATGTCTTATTTGAAATGGTCGTTAGCCACGAAATTATTATGTAGTCTTCCCTTATTCTCATAGTTATATAAATAAGAGGTTTTCTCCGTTTTTCCTATATAACATTTATAGCGTAAGTAAGTAAAGGAAAAAGTAGCACACATCAACAGTCAGCAGTCACCATATGCCATGAAGCGGCGGCGGTGTACTACTGCACTGCTGTTGTTGATGATGGCGATTACACTAACAAAGCTGTAGTGTCACATTTTTAAACCCTTTCTTGCGGTATTCATCACCTCTGGTGTTATAATGGGGGCTCTCTGAATACGAGTCTAAAATGGACTTCACGTCGGAGGACAAAGAAAGACAATTCCACCCACAACGTTCCGTGTAGGACGTGTCGCAATTTGGAAAGCCATCGTATAGTCTGCTGGAGGAGTGCTCACCTTCTTTCTCATCGTTGCCTCATCTTGCCAAAAAACGTGTCTCCCACTGACAACATGTATCTTATCTGGGGAGTATACTGGTTTAAGCTAAAGAAAAAAAGGACGACTCATGTATACCAACCACCACCACCATACCACCACCCTATAGAGAAAATACTTATCCTGGAGCAATGGTCCCATTACCGGTATATTATTCCTTTCAAGGAGTAAAGTAAAACACGCTTGAGGAGACACACACGACAAAGGAATTGCTTTGATCCAAAAACGCATCCTTTTGGTTATTTTCCCGTCTTTCAACCCGACTCTTTTACAAAAATTGTTTTTAGTTTTTGTTACCAGCTTCAGCTTCCCCATTCCCGACACATACTTCTAGGTACAACTCTTCCTTCAACTCTTGGTTGTCCTCTTTTGGTGCAAAAAACAAAAACAAAGAAAAGGTGTAGAGTTCGCTGGCTGTCACAGCACACCAGACACAAAAAAAACTTTTGGGATGGCGAAAACGCAAACATCAACTGTGGAAAAAGAGGCGCGACAAAAGGCAAGGCTCTTTTTGCAGAGGAAAAAAAGTTAGAGTACAAAAGACATAGAAATTAGTGGGAAGAGCCCTTTAAGGTTGTAAAACACTTCCTTTTGTCAGTATGTTATTCTGGAAAAATTACTGCGCTCCAGGTAAAATCCCCCATATTGTGAGTGTACGCCAGCAGACTCAAAGGACATCAGACTCTGGTCAGAAGATGGTCTGCTGCGGTAAAAAAAATTGTGTGCAAGAAGACTCTCAGCACACACACCAGTTTCTCATTTACTATTGACACATTTATGCTGCGCTATATTCCTTCTGTCCATGAAATGTATCTCCTCAAGGAAGACCTCAGGTCCACCAATATTTTGTGTCCACAAGTAGATAAGGGTAGAAAGAAAGTAGGTTACATAGTCGATGAGACTTTCACTTTCCTCGGACCTGACGAACCAGGGGAAGGAGAATAAGGTGAGAGTACATTAATTAAGACTGGGCTTCCCCTTCCAGTCTCTCTTGTTTTTTTTTCTTGCTTGGAGAGATATTGGAACTAGGGATCTTAATGGAACGAGAGGAATGGTCACGCGATGGTAACAGCTGGACTCTCTCTCTCTCTCTTAATACTTCCACGACAATTCCACATTTTTGGATAATGAACCACCGCACCGGAAATACACCGAGACACTAGTGGTCTGAAAAGTATAACGATTACCAAGAAATTCTCTCTCCCAAGGAAAAGTTATTGTGTATCCGAAAAGTCCCATCCTTCCTTGAACATGAAAAGAGTCCCAAGCTGAAGCGTCCTCTTGTTCCCCGGCTCAGGTTGCACAAGACTACTTTGAAGTGAGTACTTTGAATTGGGAGAAAGAAACTCCACGTTGCACAACAACAATATCCGCATAATAAGGCGCTTATTTTCTAACATGTTCATTCCGACGACTTTGTTTTCCATTTTCTACCTGCCTGGCTCTACCTCCTCCTCCTCCCGGATCCATTTTATCCGCAAAATATACATGACACGATTTTCTCTCGTTTCATCATGTGGAAACAACCATGCCTCTTTTGTTTCATTATGCTCCGACTTTCTTGTCGCTGACTCAACCTTTTTTCATACGGCAGTAGGAATTAGCAAACGACGGGAAAACCAAGTAATCCGGCGTCATCAGAAAAAAACAAAGATGAAACCTAAAGAAAGAAGAGTGTAATTCCTTTGAGGATGACGTCTCTCGAACGAAGGAAACGGGGAAGAAGAATGAAGAAGGGAATTGGATGGAGCCCATTTATGTATTTCATTGATGTTCGTACGCTCCTTGTCGGCATTTTCTCCAGCTGGAGTACATCTCCTCCTCTGTCTCTGAAAAAGACAAGAGTCAACCATGCCGGCTCATCCTTTTCTCCAGGCTGGTTTTTAACTGGAAAGCGAAACAAGTCCGAGAGAATAGGCAGGCAGCACAAAAAAAAACGCTGAAAGTTTTTCCATGTTAGTCTCGCCCTGCATTTATTGTCAAGTGAAAAGAAAAACTTTTTTCCCTAGCTTTTTAGTACTCACTCCAAAATAGAGTTAAAAACTACATCTGTGGGCATATAAGGAGGGGGCATTACGCAAGAAATAACAGCAGAATTTACTATTGTACAAAAAAACTACTCTACAATACAGATGGCTGCGTTATTGCCAACGGAACATTTAGCTTTCACATACTTTCGCTCGGGCTGGTGCTGGCGATGGGATAAATATTTAGTAAATACATTTCCAAGTTGGTATACGTAATCAACATGCCCATCGCCATCATCATCATCATCATCATCACCATCCTCAGGAAAAACTTGAGATCGCGCTGGAGACGACGAAGAATGAGAGGAAAATTGTAGGAAAAGTTTGCTGTGTAGGAATAAATATCCATGTGGATGCTAAGTTAAATGAGGCTCATCTTTTCCCTCCGCTTTGATTTCTCTTCCTCGAGAAAAGGAAAAATACCTCCACGTTATGGCTTACAACTCTAGTGGAATTGTGTGAGCTCCGGAGCCATTGTGCTTGTGCTCGAGCCGAGTTTTGCGGAGAGAGAAAGTGGCGGCGGTGGGCAGGCGGGGAAAATTATACGTGATGATGATGGTCGTTTAAAGGTCTGCGTCCGTGGCCCTCGCTAACTTGATCTGCAATGCTCATCTATTATTGCAAAGTGTTACACTTTCCCGACCACTGGAACACTGGCTGTATTATTATATTGAGGTGCACGAGTGGCCGCTTCATTTACCAACTTTTTCTCTCTTAGTCATGCAATATGGATGCGTGGGGTGGGGAAAAGTTTTGCAAAGGGAAGGGAGGCGAGAGGGAAATCCTCCACTCGACAACACAACTCCGTCTCTCATTGTTGTTGTCTCAGTGCTGGAGTAAACCTGGAGTGGAGTAAATGGGTGTGTGTGCGGTGGATGTGTTTTCACGAGCCCACTAAAATTTTGAAGGAAATTTACTGAGCTCAGAGAGAACACAGGCGGACACAGACACAACTGGTGTGTCCTGCCTAACGGTGGTGGTGTTGGAGCTAAGTATATTGTTGCTAGACAATGTTTTCGCTGGACTGTACGTTTTTTTCTCAATGACTTTCTTTTAGTTTTTATGAGGAAGCTTGATGATGAGGAAGAGGAGTGGATGATGATGATGATGACGACGACGATGATGAGAGTGGAGCCTAAGGGAAAGCAGGGAAAGTTTGCACACACCATAAAATATAAACGATTTATTTGCTTACTCTTGTCAAACCTCGTTTATATTTGATGTAGTCGCGAGCAAGAGTTGTGGCTGGGTGGTGAAACTGAAATGACAAAGGAGAAAAACGGAGTTGGTGAGCTCTATTCCATATCACCACCGTGTGTTCCACATCATAAAATTTTTAGGCTCTCTGTGCACCCATTTCACAGAGCGATTTTTTCGTGATGGAGAGTAGAGGAGTACAGATTTGCGTATTAAGGGAACACAAGGTATATACTTATGTGCATATAGTGTGCGGTGGTGGTGAGTGAACATTCTAACGTGTAACTGTGATGTGGAGCTGCGAAACAGATAGTGGAAATGTGTGAGCCGGGTTGAATCAAAATAGAGTAAGTGACAAACCGTAATAGTTGTATAATGTATGACGAGCGGAAGCGCATATATGATACCCAAGTTACGTACGTATTACGTATGTACCTTTTTTGCCCACTGGAATGGGAGCACTTGTGCATTTTACATGTATTTCACAGAGAGTGGCACTAACCGGCAGCTAAATTGGCAATAAAAATGAGCCTGAATGAGACGACTGGACTGGATGGAACTTGTTAAAATATACCGGGAAGATGTACGCAAATTGCATCTTTTATTTAAGTGTTTACGGGTCTGGGAGTGTTTGTGGGTGATTACACAATGCTTAATATATAAACGGTATTTTTGTAATTGTAAACTTTTGGGAGAAAATTATATATTATACGGACGGAGGCTCGGAGGCATGGAATATTTTTTCACGTCGGATTCTAGCCTATCATCATCCAAGTAGAGAACATGGCTGACTTTCTATAGTTTCCCTGATTTTCGTCCAAAGGAGAGAAGCTTCATGGCTTGATTGAAATCCTTCGGAGATAATAAAAGGGGTTCTTTTGGCGAGTGAAAGAGGGGTGATTTGCTAGCATTGAACGAGAGTAAGAGAGAGAGAATTCAGTGGGGGACGGGAAGGTGTAGAATTAATGGAATTTTCCCATCGAGGAAATGATGCATGGTGAGGAAGATGACGAAGTAAAATAGTGAAATTACAGAGTTCCTTTCTATCTGCCGGGAAAATAGTCAGTCTCCCTCGGTGTTTCGCTAAGTATTGTACAATACCGGTTTTGATACCGTAATGACTTGGAAAAGAGTAGGGAATGTTGCTCGGAAAAGGTGGAACGGGATGATGTGGCAACTATATATCGCAGTAGTATTGGCAAGTTCCCTTGTTTTTCTACGAGACACCCGAATTTCCTCCTGCTTTCACTCCCTTTTGTGATGAGCAGTATGGAACCGTGAAGTGGAATGAGTTGGTTTGAAAGGGACAAATTTTTATTGACGATAGTGTTCCTCCAAGATATCGCGCCGCAGTTAGCTAGTACATTATACCAGTACCTCATAATATCGTGTCTTGTTGCTGCTGGTGGTGGTGGTACGAGCCGAGAGGGTGGCAATGGCAACTGGTCGTAGCTCTCTTCTGGCTCACAATTTGGTGACGGTCATCAATTTGAAATGAGCTCAAGAATGAATTAAATATGTTAGATAGGTATAAAGCAGAAAATTATTGCTACACCACATCAAGATGACTTTGCACGACGGAGGGAAAGGCAAAAGGCAAACTGCTCCACGGTCTCAGTGGGAGCACCTTTTCTAGACGCAACGAACCATCATCATTGTCATTTCAGAGAATTGGGAAGTGAACTAGGAAGAAAGAAGGGAGTGGGAGACATGCTGTTCATACACTTGGTCCGAAACACTTTCTCATCTAGTCTCTCATGACAGGCCAAAGATATTTATCATCTCGAATCACACGTTGTTGTAGTAGTAGCTCGCTCGCTCAAGTTGCTCACAAAAAAGAAGAGAGATGGAAAATGTGATGGGAAGGGGTACGAATGTGTCATTCAATGAACTGTGTCGTTCCCTTTTCATTCTTGTTGTTCTTAGCTTCTGACTTTCCACTCTTTCATCATCATCTCTTATTATTATTATATACTTTTTGCAGCTTTGCTTTTGTTCTCGTCTTACGGGAAACAGACAGACGCATCACGCAAGAGTAGCACACAACTGCATCCTCATCCACACCAGCCAGCCTGAACTGAAGATATATATATATAAGTCCAAGGAAAACGTTTGTTCCTGCCTTCCTGCCCCGTTGACAATTTAATTTCTCGTCGACCCTCCTCGACATTTCTGTGGAGTCCACATATGTGCACTCAACTGTCCACGGAGCTTGTTCCGTTTTCCAACTTTAATTCCAAATGTCATCACAAGGTTGGCAAATAATCCAAACCTTCCATACCTCCAAAAATTCTTACTTGTTTGTATCCAACCAGAGGATTGGAGCAGCAGAACTACTCATCATGATGAAGACTTTTTGATTACTTATACTCATTTCTTGTCTTCCTGGTGGAGATGGTTCCTTGGCTAAACTTCACATCACCACTCTCTCTCTCTCTCTCTCTGCTTCTAACAAACCCTGTTCGTTCCAAAGGCAAAACTCATCCTCTTAACTTGCCCCCACTTGGAACCAATTCTTCAGCCAACATGGTATCATCGCTTCAATCAATGTTCAATCCATCCATCCATCCTCCTAACTTAACAAGTTTGCATTAGATGCCTAAACCCCTCAAGTCAGTATCCCTTCCATTTCACCACGGCAAGCATTAAAATAATGCTTTGGGAAGAGCTACTGATTCAGACAGGGGATATTGTGACATGTCCTCCTATCGTCGCATACGTGTCCGCTTATTATCTAGAAACGGTTGAAAAAAAAATGTGGGGTTAGTTGTCGTTTCTGAAGGGGAAAATGAAAGTTTGCAAGATGCCGTCGAGTCTCCTCTGCTCTGGCTGGAATTTGTGTAGTATTCTCCATTCTCATTCCTTGCCATTGTCATCACCTCCAAAGTTGGAGGGAGAAAAGGGATCTTGGGGACGAGTCGAGAATTGTAATCATTGAGATGGTGATATGTACGCTTGTAACGGGGTCGCGTCGAGTGTATACAAAAACTTCCATTTGTTTTATTTTGTTCATCAACTTACACCCAATTTTTAAAAAAATAACCAGAGAGTCTAAGGGGACTTTCCTTTTTCATTGTCATGATTAGGAGGGAAATCACAAGAGCTTTTGCTCCGCACATTCTCCTTCAAAATCTGAGAGAGAGAGCTGACGGGAAAGTTTGAGAGATAACAAGAAGAAGAAGAAGAAGAAAACACTTTTAACAGGAGAAACTTTTCTCCTCCGGTGGATTTATAAAAATGGTAACGTTATAAAGTTGGAAGGGTAAGGATGAGGGCTGATTTTGAATTTGACATGATGGCATAACGAGAAAGTTGGAAAGTGCATGACACTAAAGAAAATTTTAGACTTATTAAAGACGGAGACGAAACATTGTTCAAGTTCATTAGTGTTTGTCTGTGAGGTATGCCGGCACACGAAAAAAAAACTTTATTCGTGTTTCGTCGGTTTTAGCTTCGGTGGTGGGTTCGAAACGCGCCTTCCCTATAAACTAGGAAAGGAAGGCGTCGTGAATAAGGGTTTTTTGTTTGAGAAGAAGGCCAACAACGGTCTATCTTGGTATAAGAGAAGTTGGATGAAAAACTTGAATGGAGGATGAAATCAACGAGGAAAAAAAACCCTTAATAGTGCAGTGATATATTAGCAAGCTTTTCGGCACCTAAACCAATTCCTTTGATCCTTTATATAGCAACACCACCACAAGGCAAAAACATGTCTATGCATGAGAACAACCGACTTTTTCCCCCGATCCCGATCCCTTCTTTTTAGCCCAACTTGTGAGGCTTGTTTTTGGCTTGACACGAGCTTCCTCCTCAACAACTTTCGCTGACTTTTCTACTCTTTTTTTATTTTGCTCCCAAGGAAAGGAGGCAGAGAGGCAGACTTGCAATGAGACGAAAATGATGTCTTCCGCTTTTCTCCCTCGTTCAAGACGCATCTCACTGCTCACCCCGACCATTACTTGTTATTGCATAATAAACTGCGTGTATTTATCACAACCTCGCGGAGTAAAAGGGAGAGTCTACATATCATCATCATTCAACATTCAAAACGGATGGATGTGGTCTCAGTCAATGTCAGTGTGATAGAACAAGGCGAAAGAAAAAGAGATTTTAGATTGGAACATTTTTTTTGTCGTTATTCGCTTACCCTCCTCCCATGCAGACTGAAGCACTTCAAAAGAAAAAAAAAGATCTCGAGAGAAGAGAGAAAAAATGGCAGACATGCATCTTTAGCGAACCACGATCTACTTGTGTATCCATAGTGTTTGTGTGTGAAGTGAAGGAATTTTTTTTCCAGCCAAACTTTCCTGCTGCTGCTTCATTTTTACACGGGCTTCCCCCTTCTACCCCATCCTGGTAAAGGGAAGTGGAGCATTAAATGCAACAGCATAGATACAAAAAATAAAAATAAAGTTCACATTTGCAACAAAATACGCCTGGATGAAATGCCAAACCAGAGAAAAAAAACGAATGTTACGACTTGGTCTACCCACACAGACACAGACATGGTGTGTGTGTGTGTGGCCCTTGGTGAAACACTACTACTTGTTCTCCCTTTAATTTTTATCTCATGTATCGTATTGCTCTACTCTCCAACTAGGAATATATAGCTTCGCCGTCTACGATTTGGACTCTATATTTGTATTTGTATCATGTGCAACTCGATGTACACGTAATACCAACATCCACAAGGCTTTTCTACTTAAATTTTCCCCAAAACCAGAGGAATCCAAGCCATTCCTCTATTTCTTACTTACCGCAACGCCATTTTACGAAAAATGTATCTACTTTATTTGCTCCTAAGTATTTACCAGCGTTTGTTTGTATATATTTCGCCCCTTCATTTCCCACCACTTCTCGGTGGATCCGCCGGAGAAAGAGAGAGAGAAAAGACAAAACGAGTATTTTGTTTTACTGCGTCTTTAGCTTTTTTTTGTTTCTCTCTGGTGATGGCATGTTTCAGTTTTTCACTTGGTGGTGATATGCCGATGACAACTGGACCCAATTCAAGGAAGTACTCTCTAAAATGCGACCCGCCGAGTTAAGGAAACTTCAGTTGCACTTTGGGCTCCCAACTGGATTTTTTTTAGGAAAAATCGATGAGCATTATCTTCACTTGGACTTGTTTTTGCAGGGAGGGACTGAATGAAATGGATTTGGGTGTCATCCGGGGCAAAATACGTGTGAGCCAGTAGATGAGTCAGGAGATAGTTCTGATAAACTTCCAGTTCCACCAGTTCCTCCACCCTCCTTTTTCTCCATGTATTTCATTTAGTGAAATTAATCCTACGCACGTCATGATAATATTGTACTCTTATAAAAGTTGGCAAGTTGATCTGTAAGCGAATCCAACCAATTGCATTATTTTTATTGCAAAATTCCACAACTTTCAAAAGTAAACCTGCCTTCCAGAACTTTCCTTCTTGGGGGAGAGTTGAACAAACTTGTTATCACATTTTCCGAGACTTATTGTGTTTATCCTGTGTAGTTGTTGTTGTCACACGGACATGGAAACTTTTTTTTAAGAATTTCATTTTGTACGTACGTACCAAGAAGCTGTGTCAGTCGTTTTACTTTATTTGTCGGATATATTATCTGGGAAAGAAGAAGTTTGGAAATTGGGGAAATGTATGTACATAATATCCTTTGATTCAGTGCACCTTTCACATTACATTACAACCCTGCTTTTTTATATCCTGATGAACCTGGATATTTTTTGCAGCAGCTATTTTAATAATAGATTCAGCAAAATAAACTGAGGTATCTGAGGTCTCCTCTTCCTCAACCTTGTCGCAATTCACTTAAGAGTATCTGGAGATGTATAAATTCTTCAAGAAGGCACGAGTGAAACCAAGGGATTCCTCCATTCCATTGTTCATAAGGGAATATATAACGGGAAAAAAAAAAA
>JAANSN010000351.1:0-63834 GCA_036850665.1 Dicranocentrus wangi | reverse complement strand
GGAAATGAAGCCGGCTCAATTTCAGCCAAAACGTATTTTACATAACAAGCCTAACTCTGTCAGACCATAAAAGTATGGAGATGGGATAGGTCGATTCGACTTGGCAGAACCTGTCCGGAACTGAAATGTGATACAACACTCAATTTGTTTACTGTAAAAAAGTGTCGTCTACCTACTTCTCCGCAGTAGTGCCTTTTTCATGAAGCTGACAGTGGCCGTAAGAAGCAGAGTGAGAACGAAAAAGGAGCAGTTTTCATAGACAAGCTTTAAGAGCAGCAAAGAGCACAAGTGTACCGCCTGTAGGAAGAAAGTGGAATTAGGGAAACTTGCTTTACCTTGAGCTTCTGGAGAGTATTCCGGAGAGCGCTGGAGTCCCGTGAAACATTCGGACCAAGTCGGTGACTTTCATTTTCTATTCCTTCCGTTACCCTTTCAAGATCCGCTATCCAAGCGATCTGGGCATCCAGTTGCCGGTCTATTGTGGATACGGAAGCTTGAGCTGCATGCAGAGCACGTCCGTGGGCAACCACGCTATCAATTTACAAACAAATGGCCATGAAGAACAATGCAAATAGACAAAGAGGCACAGAAAAGCAGGGAAGTCTCCACTAAAAAAACATGTACACTGTGAGGTAGCTGTGGTTGGGACAAGAGGGATGCGTGATTTTTTTCGTTGATTTGTTGCCGTTGTTGTAGTACACTATGAGTGTGTGTGAACATACCTAGTCTTTAGATGATTGTATCTTTGGTTAACTTGTTCGGTAGCTCGTTTCAGACGAGAAGTATCATCTTGTTGATAGGCCGCAATGAGGTGTTGAGTTAATTGCTGAAATCCTTCAAGCTGCTTTTTGTACTGGTGTAGTTCAACATGCAAATTCTGACAAAGTACACAATAAATTCGGCTCAGTTTATTAGTCACGCGAGTATTTTGCATATGCCACCTTCTAAATACATATAATATGTTATGTTCGTCTCAAACACAAACCGTAGGTTGCTGATCTGATACGAGACTACTACATATGTACATATCCCATGAATTTGTCAGCAGTTAGGAAACAAATTGTTTATGTCAAACTTACCTTTTGCTCCCTGACCTGACTTTCGACTAGGTCACTGGAGTGAGGAATATTGCTAAGTTGATGTAAGCGTGATTCCATGTGCCCCAGCCAGGCATCCACTTCCTTCAACTGACATTCCCATCTGATGGAATCCGAGAGGCATTGCTCCAGCTGGGTTTTTCGATTGACGACTGCTTGATTTGTTTCTACCCAGTGTTCCCGCAATTTACTCACTAGACAGTAGAGGCAACATTTAATCAATTAATTTCAATCATCAAACTTCCATTTTACAACGTACTGCGAGCAAAATAAAGGTTTATGGATCAACCGTTGAACAACTAGGCATAAACTAAAGTTGTACGTATATTGATTTTTAGCACAAGTCTTGGTGGAGAAGCTTTCCAGTTATGAGAGATGTGTGTACAATGTACAACATCGAGTTTGAGTTGACATCCACTGAATATTTAATTATGTTGTAATACCAAGTCGAGCGTACTAGTAGTGTACTGTACGGCAGTTAAATTACAAAAATTTATACCACCTGGCTATGACTATATTTGCACAAAAACCCTTTATATATGAAAGTTTGTCTCTCGAATAGGGAAGCTTAAGTGGTTAGGTTTTAAAAAAAACGAATCTTGTTCCTCGACACATTTACAGGGAGGAACTGTAGAACTTCTCTAGTCATGAAAGATACACTCTGATTTCGCATTACCCAGAATTGTCCTTTCAGTTCTCAATCTCAACCCCTCCACAGCTCCATTTCCAGTGTATTAAACAACGCCTGATGCATCAATTAAAGCATCCAGCCATCAGCATCGTCGAAACATCAGCAGCCAGTCTCTGATGAAAGAGAAAGTAAGGGAAATAATGGAATGTCGTAGAATGCCAGGAAAATGCCTTTTTTTCAAGGCCTGGCATACCACACAATCCAATCCTTGCTGTGGCAATTGCAATAGCAATCATACCTTTGTTATGTATATTTGTGAAGGCAGTGAACTCGGTGGAGAAACTCATCTACTCAGAGAAACAAAATGGGTTTCACAACAGGAATTAGATACTGTCATGTGCTGTCTCTTTCTGTCACTCTGTTTTGGCCAAACTGATGTTTTCCCTGGCATCGCATCTCTCAGGCCGACTTCTGTCGCCAAAGAACCACATTGAAATATTCCTTATTATTGTATAAAGAGTTTTCCGGGAATAGACCTTTTTCTGTCATTTATTTCACACAGGTCTCAGCTGGAGTCTCCGCTTTTTGGCTACCACCACCATCTTATGTACACTCGTCGGAACAAAAACAACATAAAGTGTATATCATCATAAACATACCATACAAACAAACTGATGTTGTCTCTCATTCTTTCTTTCCCGTTTTCTCTTGATACCACACCACCACGCGCGGAGTAAAACACTCCTAGTATACTGGATGACAAGGAGAGACGGAGGAAAGAGAGAAAACCGTTTTCTACATGGAACAGAGTGAGAGAAAACCTGGACGTGACACAAGACATGAGAGATCTTCCGTCAGAAGAGATAATTTCGGTATAGTGCTCACCACGCGAAAGTCCCGTACTTACGAATGGTGAAAGAAGAAGAGTAAAACATTATATTTATACCCTCCGGATCCGCAATTGGAAAGGCTTTTTCTGTTACTGAAAAAGCAAACGATACACACCAGCAGCATGGTTTTACGTTGACACTAGTAGTGTTCCAGGCACACGTAGATAAAAAAAATGTAAATACATATAGATCCGAAGCTAACTTAACCACCACATCTGCTTTCACCCTGCACACCATCCTCTACAATAAAAGAGCCGATCACTCAGTCAGCTCCCCCATTCTTTTGACACGACTTTCTATATAAACACATATATACCTTCACGTGAATGTGCACAGCGATTATAATGCTAACGGCTTCTCGTGTGGGATCGATACCACAGATGTGGTGCACTATTCAACTTCAATAATACCGGATACTTAGTGTCACATGTACGATTATTGCGGCTCGCATTACCGCATACTAAAATGCTTCGAAAATGGCATTATGGATGAAATTTTGGGCTCTTGAAACAATCCCATTTTCTCTCAAAGCATTTTACATACGATATAATTCATCGGTCGTGGCATGGCAAAATTCGGGAATGGCATTTTTCATAGAATCGTATAGAATCCACGTTTCCAAGAAAAAAACGGAGGGGTATCGATGTCAAATTCAGGGTTCACTTGCAATAACCCTTTCCAACAGCAACGACATGTTCCCCTCTAAACCATCCAATAGAGGTGTGTTTATGTTCCAAAAGCTATTCAGGGATACATACCAGTGTGCCGTTCTTTAAACTGTCTAAGAGATAGAATTAGCCGTGGCGAATGTAAAAAATGCAATTTACTTACGCAAAGAAGGTTGAAATTGAAGATACAATAGAATAGTGGCTGAGAGATGTGAGGAAAAACTTTGCAAAACTGCAGGTTCGGAAAAGAAATAGCATTAAAACTTACTGAGAAATATGTACCTGCATATATATATCCTATTGCCTATATAGGCATATCCCAATTTCATCCGCTATAGGTACATAACATGAAAACGATTTTCTATTCTTTTCAGGTTTCCAAAAGCTTTCCCCTTCCCCTTTCCCTTTCTAAACTACGGATCATGTACATGTTTCAATTCAATAATGGAACATGGCGAAGAAGTAACGTGTCAGAGGAACGTATAAACTTGGCTATTCTCATATACAACATCTTTGATGCTACCTTTTCCATCACATATAGCCTTTGCTTGTGGAATTTCTTTGATCCAGAAAACTTGTCGGTGAGCGCGATACAGGCCGCCGCATAGGCAAAGTAACATGCGAAACTACGAATGTAAGACAAACCACATTGTATTGTAATGTAACGTATTTATGTGGTTGCAGTAAGAATAAAAAAATGCTCTCACTCAAGCCACACAGAGTCAATCGTCAAAGATGAGTTTCGAGCTGATTGTGGTTTTTTCTCCTTTGTAAAGTAGAGAACTGCCTTCTGCCAATGAATTATGTATAAATAATAACATTATACGTCTGGATAATATGGGGTTCCTTCCAAAAACAATATATCCCAGCAGAGCAGCAGTCCGTATTTGGTCAAACAAAGTAATCATAAAAACCTCATGAACAAAGACTACAATATCCCCCATTCAACAAGGAAATCCAGTGATTTCACTCAGCGACATAGAAAATCACTGAAATAATTAGGGAAATTACAGTCTGGCATTGTGAAACAAGAGCATCCCGCAGAAAATCCACTTGATGAAAGCAAGACCTCCTATCTAGAACACATTACATCGCACTAGAGTTGTGAAGTTTCGGCGTAGTCTCCAGTGAAGTACCAGGAAGGATACAAGCACAAGCCGTATTGACAGAAAAGAAGAGGAAAATCATGACTGCGGAAAGCGAGAGGAGGATTACACTTATCATCACCTCAAACCTTTTCGAATACACACAAGATCAAAGTATATGTGCCCTCAATTAATTTTCTTTGCCACATAATCTTCCTATTCTGCTAAGCACAGATACTCCAGGTCTTGGAGAGAAAATGCCTCTACATCTCTACAATCGCACGATCACCACCCAGCCAGACCACAACCACATGGAGAAAACTCAAGTGTGGAACGTTTTCCAGGAGAGCTTAAAGCCCCTTGGTTGAAGACGTTACATTATATGTATTAGTATTGCATCGTCATGCTCATCATGTAAATACCACTTTTGGTAGTAGGCAAGCCTCCTTAGCCAAACCCAGAAAATAGCTGACGGTGCTTGTATAGTTTGGTCTCACAGAAACTTGGAAATTAACATCAACAACAACTATGAAAAAGGAGAAAGACAGGAGGCAAAAGGGAGAAAAGCACTTGCTTCAGAAACAAGTAGCGTATGTATGAAGAAGAAGAAGAAGAAAAAAGAAGATTTTTATACAAGAATCTACACGGGACAAGAGCATTAGGCACTAGAACCGTAGCTGGATAAATGGTTTTCTTTCTGTGTTGAATGGCAGGAAAACGAGGATGAGATGAGGGCACACGAAAGGGAAAATAAGGGATTGGGATAGGCCAGCGAATCTCATAGGAGCCCGTAGTTGAGAGTTTTTAGGCAGCGAGATGAGATCCTTGTAGCAAGCACTAAAACAGAAGTACTATTATCCCGTCCTCCCAGAGCATCACACGGTGTATATTATGAAAACCTGTCTTGAACCCATCTTCCAAGAAGAAGAAAAAAAAACTTTCCTATAGACATTCCCCCTTTTTCCTAGTATGTCTACAATCTCGATGGGCTTCTCCAAGACGAACAATTTTTACACTGGAAAATGGATGGCGTACAAGGGAAAATGCCAAACGGGTAAGCCCTGCCCTGGCGCGTAACGTAATCTTACTTCATATCTATATGTACATCAAGACATCAACTAGAAGAGAACAATAAATTGTAGAGGTGTTATGCATTCTCGGAAGGAGGTATCTCTTCTCCACTGTTTTCCTACACTTCATTGAATTTTCAAATTTCCCCTGGAATGTATTTTACGGCAAGTAGATTTCGTACTTTTTTCTATTTTTCAACTGCATTATCCCGGCCTGAAAGTCATTTCCTTTTGCGAAACGATGTAACAGTGGGGAAAAAAGTGGAAAGTCATGAGGGTGCTTACTGTAACAACAGCAGTTCGATGAGTACTCCAAGAGCAGCAGTTGTACAACAGATTTTTATTGTCACAAGATGGTTATTACGAGAACTGGAAAATCTCATTTACCAAATTGCTCCAACCAGTCAACAGTCAATATAGTGGGCTTTCTTTGCAAAAACTTTGGGAGAGTGGAGCGGTACACGTCACGAGGTTTGCATTGCCCACATCTAGTAATAAAGGGAAGCGTAATGTTTCCAGAAATCAAAGGAGTGAACAATCCAATGTTTATGCATACCATTATTCCAACGCACGAGGGAAATATGTGTATAGAAATGGCTACATTCTCAAACAACCTCATCACTAACCGAAATTTTTGGTCATTACTTTCCCTTGTTCTTGATAAATTGCGCGGTGCCACATGCCTGTTCAACGGATGCGTGCTGGAATCACAGGGAAAATATCTTGAATCATGGCAAATCACTATTTACAATTCAGTGCACACCACCGCAAAACGAAACTTGGTTATTGTTATTGAGAGGAAATGGGAAGTGTGCAAATTCAATGTAAGAAAGTAAGAACTAGTTTTACCCGAGGGACTTCTGTAACATATGACATATTTAACGTTGCGTCGATAAATAAGCAATTTGCTATATATTTTTTGTATGAATAAGATGCTTGGTATTCCAGCATTATGGCATGGCTAACCAACAGAGAATATATTTGCTTATCTCCAGTTACAATCCTGGAAAGATGTGTTTGCTCGTAGAAACGTTACCCGACCGCAGATTTTATGCAATATTAAAGTGAACTACTTGAGAGAAAGTGCTTCACATGCATTACCGCCATTTAGGTACTTAAAGTAATTTTTCGTGTGGAAAATAAAAACATCGACGATGTCGTATAAAATAACTTATTTAGCTGTCCAACGGTGGATTCATGGTGTGATAGTGCGTGCCGAATGCCAAATTGGCTTTAATGAAATAATAAAATAGCTTTTTTTACCTTTTCCGTGGAGGTTATGCCGATTCGACTCAGACTTGAGATTTTCAGCTGTTTGCATCAATTCATCGAGCTGAGGTTTCTTCAGTTCCAGTTCTCTCAAGACGGTCTGTAAACAAAAGAGTTGATTTTTTTACCGACAATGCATAGGTAATTACATATCAAAGGAACAAAGGTTTCAAAGTCAATCTAACGGTAGGAAAGTCAGTTCTCAAAGCTTACTTAAGGCAAATTCGTTTTGTTTCTTGAAATATATCTAACTTGTGCTAATAATTCTATGTATATACATGATTTTTAAGAGAAAAACTAATTTAATTCGTAAAGTTATAAAAAATTTAACTACCCCAATAAACACAGGCATGCCATGAAGGTGAAGGGTTGCTATCTGTCTACCTATGCGACACACGCTCCTATGCTTTCACCGCTCTCGGCAATTTCCTTTCGCCAAAAAATAATGTAATTTTTACCCAACACAGGATAACAATGCCCACCTGGTTGCACGTTTGTGAACGCTTGACGTTGTATCTTTTTGACCCCAAAAGCGTAATGCAAACGTAATAACAGGTAGATACAAGCACACAGTGATACACGGCATGAGGGTCTCCCTCCGCCACGGTTGTAAATTAGGGACAGGAAGTCATTTGCTTTAAGACAATAGAACACAGGAAAGGACAACCCTAAGATGAAGGAATATTCAAGATGATGAAGTAGCCCCAGTCACGGACCCCGGTTCCCATTTACAACGCTCATACGTCGGAATCGGAATGTATCTACCTACCTATGTAGGCATGGCTTTGTCGAATATAATATCACGTGGCATGTACACATTTTTACGGGGAAAAGAGCAAACGTTACTTCACAAATTCATTCCTTTACTTTCACTAGAAAAAAAATTTTTTTGAGCATAACACGGGATTGATTTTTGTACTTTTAAGAGGGAAAAAGAGGGTAAAGTAAGCCAAAGCTTAAGGCTCCACAAAATGCTATTTGTTTCCTGTCTACTAAGCTGAGGCTTTCAGACCAAGATAGAATGAGAACATTCCTTGGCTAGCATTAAAACACAAGCCGTGCCACCCATAAATAACATATGAGCTATAATACATTTTTATCTCACTGCCCAATCGCCCTTTCTTCTATAATCTACCCTTTTTGGGGAAATATAAAAAAGGCAGGGAGAGAAGTTATAGAAAACTGATTTCTCAACTTTATTTACAAAATTGGAACCCCTAGTGAGTTTCTTTCTTGGCTATTTTCAAGGCAAATGGAGTACCACCACTTACTTGCCTTCCAGCCTTCTCTTAATATTTGAGTTTCCTATCAAAATCAAGACTGACTGCTATGGTAAGGTCACTGAAACGTGAGCCCGTGGTGTGTGTGTGTGACCCTAGTGCTGCTGAATTGAGATGGGGATCATAAACAGTTACATTTTACGGAAGGAAAAGTTGCAAGTGTTTGCACTTGTTGTGGAGGGAAACCCAGCAGAACTTTTAGACGTCCTCCTAAATATCCGCCATCTGCTTTCTCTTTGTCGACCAGCAGCCCATTGTTGCGTTCTCAATATAGACATTATGGGTTTCATGATTGAAAAGTTGATACGGGCTAATGGGTTTGCCAACTAATTATATTTGGATTTATAAATGCACAAGTTTTTAATTTGCTCCAATAGAAAACCCTCGCCTGAGGTGGTTTGTGCATGTGCATCACGTATATTAGCCCTCATTTTAGCATTACCATTGTGGCTGTTCACTTTCAGCACTTGCGGCAGCACTTTCAATTATCCCCTTGTAGCAGACTGAGCCTCCCACAATGTGTTCGCTCGCATTCGTGACATGGCACGGGCGTAATATGTTTGACGCAGGTGTTTGCCGAGGCATTCGAACAAATAATATATAATGTAAGGAATGCTATATGTATTAAGAGTGGGTAACAAGAACATATCTGGCATAATTGGTAGTTACAACGGGTCCGAATTTAATCAGGATTTTTAAATTAGGTATTTGTTAACCCTGTTAAAAAAAATTAACGTCGTATTATGTACCTCGAGTTTCTCCACAATATAAAAACTGAATCCGCTTAATGTATAGAGTATTTCACATTTACAAATAGCAGCAAAATACACAAGCTCCGTTGCTCATGTGGTAGGTCCAAGGGACGGTTAAAACAACTTTTACATCATGCACCTTGTTTTTGCTTGCAGAGTAGAACATGGTGCAAATAGGTATCTTAAGGTAAACATTTTAGACAGGTAGAAACGCTGCGAATAGCTTATTTGGACTAAGAGAGCAACGTGCCTTGTAAACGACTGTGAAAGCATTTACTAACTCGGGAAAAATTTCCCAAACCCCAAACTGATTCCACAATCCACAACTTGTGCATACCAGACAAGAAAAGTATGGCGTAATATATCGTGTAGAATGCAAAATCTACTTCTTTGTCAGATATCTATTATTCCATGCACTTTCCAGGAACCTGGGGTGGGGACAGCACACTGTCCTGTGAGCCATGTCACTACTCATCATGACGATTGATGGGAATTTCACCAGACAAATTGCAATTTCACGTATATTCTCCGTTTTCTATGACGTAAATTGTAACCTACATACCTCTACAGATAGATATCGTGACGATATCGTCGTAGCTCAGTCAAAACAGTAGAATATCTTGTTCTGCATTAATATCTTGCGCAAAACGTAAGCGCAAAATCTTGCAAGTTTTTCATGTTTTTGCAGCAATAAGCCGTTTACTTGATATGGAAATACAGGTAATACGTGATTGATGTGAGATTTTATCCTATGATAAAAAAAATGCAAATCAAGAGACGCTCCTTGAAAGGTTTGACATTTTCAAGAAGTATAGATAAAACTGATATACTGCTGTCGTGTAAGATCACTCTCGTCTCAAGTGTACACTTGAGATACTTCAGAGACTTGACATTTCGTAAACACCGTTCTCAATCTAATCTAGTTCATCATTGAATATTTTCACGTATCCTTCTTACCAAGTAAGTTCACCAACAACTATAAAAAAAATTGCACTGATGCTCGGCTCGATGCTCGCCCTAGAAGAGATGAGGTTTAGTGGCATTACGAAAATTGTAAAACGTATATCCCTTTATCATCACTGGGCAATTAAAAGAAAGCTAGGATATATTGCAGGATGCTAGTGCCCCGTAAACATTTCACTGACATCATTACTTTCTAATTAGGAAGATTTTATGTTCTACTCTGAGACGAGCTATTGCTATTTTCCATCATAACGCTAATTCCTGCACGCACCCAATGTAAGCCCTGTGCTCTGGAAACCACATGAATGAAAAGTGCACTTCCAAAATATGAGTCGGAGTTGGTGATGGGGATATGTGAATTGTGATGATACCAAGTCGTCGCTCTTCTACATGGGTTTGGCTCCACTCGCAGATATAATAAAACACAGCCTATTCTTTACAGCCATTATATTGTGAAGCCTCAAATGGCCAAGTTAAATTCCTACATCTCCTGCATAGATATTACGTACTTTGTTCCATAAATCCCCGTACAATGACCATCCTCATAAAAATGAGTGAAACGTGCTTTAGAACATTTTTTACCAGAACATAGTAGCTTCTACATTCGCCACTGGATGTGTATCATCACTCCCATAATAATATGTAAAGCCTGCACAACACTGTGAATGCGATACCCTGTCCTTTTCATATACGACGTGTCCATATTTATACGCAAAATATACGTACTCCATCATTACCGAATCCGACAAGATGTACTGCCTTGGCGGCGGCCTGTTTATATAACCTATATCCCAACTTGTATTTTTCGAGTTAATGGGCATAACCGTGAGAATATGTTACCTCCCTATATATCTCGTCTGTCCAGGTAATGTACTACTAGAACCAGAGCCAAGCTTCAATTCACACTTTGAAAGAAGCAAAGTTTGCGAGCGTCTCAGTCCTGTCTCCTCTCCCCACTTTTACTTTATCCCTTTTCGTGAAGAGAGCGAAAGTGTATCACATGGCTCAAATTGTTTCTCCATTGTAACAAAATCCTCAAGTCATAAATCACGACTCAGGGCAGTGCCATAATACAAGAAATTACAAAGTTTTCAACAGTCCTGAGGAAGACTTGGTAATGGCAATGAGAAAATGTCAAGAACCACCCCAAAGCTAACTTTTTCTGACGGCATATTCGCAAGCTTACTTTCTCTCCCTTTTTTTACCACATTCACACGGACTAAACTAGATTCCCACTTTTTCTTACTTTTTAAAAGTGAAAATACATTCACGTAAAAAATCCTCGGTAATAAACATAAAATCCTCTGGTTTCACTCCGTTTTATAACTTTTGGGCCGAGCCGAAATAGTAAATTAGAATGACATGATAGTTTGAGATACGACTGGCGTAACACACCCGGTAGCATAGTTGATGGTGTGAGAGGACATGCTGAGGTCCAACTGATAAGATCCTGATATACATATACCGACCACTAACAGCTTTTACCCGGTATATCGTTTCAGAGTTCGTTTTTTTTTCTTTTTCAGTTTATACGAATACTTTTTTTCTCTGTTGGTAGTAACATAACCCGCTCAACAGTCTCACACTTGCCGTATCGATTTTCACATCTAGAAAGTAATGTAAGAGTTTTTCTCGTAATAAACTGGTTATAAGCAATATCAAGTTCATACGGCATGAGAGTGCAGGCGACCACCACGCTTTCTGTAATAAATAGGGCCATGATTATGATGAAGACGTGGAGGCAGTTATAAAGATACATAGGTAACCAACATGGGCCAGTGAAGCCTAAAGACTGAACAGTCCACTATTTCCAGATTTTCATTTCCACTAACTTGTAACTCACGGATTCTGGGATGAACAAGGGCTCGCAAATACTCGAAACAAAAATCGTGGAACTGAGACTACCAGTATTTCATGTGGTATTCACAATACATCCTTTTTACACCTATCAAGGACGTGATGATAGGGACGAACGGGATTTAATTTTTGTGATTTCCTGTGATAGCGCTAATACCTGGTCTTGCTTCATAGCAGTTAGATACGAGGTACAACCATATTTGTCTAAAACAGGGGTTTCAATTCCCTCGTACCTTTCACAGGGCACTCGTCAATTTAGCCCTGCCCTGCCCAATGCCCTGGCTCAAATAAATGTACCCGAGTACACATAAACAATATGCAGATACGTACTTTATTATACTGCATTATAAAGCGTACGTGTAGTGGGTACTATCACGGTATAGAAAAGTATTATGGGAAGTTTTGAATTGGATTCATGGATTCAGCACGTATTCATGAAAGTACGAGAGAGTGAAAGGAAAACCCTGACTGCTACTCCACGACTGAATATCTATTGATCAATTTTTCTTCTTTTTTTTCGTGAAAAGAGCGACTACGTAGTAAAAACCCAGCTATGTACTACTACAACATTTCCTCGAGCGAGTAAACATCATTGTAAAGGACGGTTGATAAATGATATCATCTTCAATAACTTTCAAAGTTTTCACTCCAAGCACGACAGGTGAGTAAATGAAATCATCATCGATCCGTGCACAATGCCAATTGTTCGGGCAAAAGCACGAGTGGATTGGTAGTATACGTAGCGAGGAGCCGTTAGGAGTCCATGGCTTTCAGTCAAAAGCAAACGTCTCTTAACTTCTCATCCAGAGCAAATGCTTGTCTCAAGTACAGCCTTTTAATCTTAATCGAGTTGAAGTGAGTTTTTGGACCCAGAATGCAGGACAGCTGTGCGAAACCCATACTTAAAGTGGGTGGTGGTGCCTTCCATGAGAGTCCCTGATAATTTATGCGTGATGAATAATGCATAATACAAATTCAAAAAGAAAGTGCGCAAGCCACCACCATTGAGTGAGATGTTTGTTAGCCAGTTTGCTTCAGAAAGGGGTATCCTAGCCATTTCTTACCAGCAAAAGCCTGTGTCGTTTACTCATGGAAGGATAAGAAAGGTGAAAGAAATAAGAAATGTCAAACTGATTTTATTTTGCAATTTTCTTATATTTGTTTACAGTTTTTCCTGTCCATGGGTTTTGCTAACAACGAGCTCCGCCTTATGATTGGACAGAGTGTAGAATTTAAATCGTACACAACACAAGATATCTTTTAAGGCCTGCTTTCTCCGTACCATGTATGTTTTGTGTCGATACTACTGAGAGCGTCGAAGCCCAACCAACAATATATTTACCTATACCTGTATTATATACTCCACACCCTCATATCATCGGCCAATCATAAGGAAGATAAATACGGTGAAGCCAGTGTAAGAAAAGAAAAGTAGAAATCTTTTGAAAGTAAACTCAAGATCTGTGGAAATGGTCCACATTCAAAATCGCTTCAATAAATGTTTATTGCCTTTCGAAAAAGTCAACCTAGATACAATAAGTGCTAGGTGCGATGCGCGACTACAAGGATCTTCTTGGGATACAAGACGGAGGACTTTTATTTGGCTTATAAGTGACAAGCATTCTTCTGGAATTGATCAATACACACTGGTCACTGCTGCTGCTAAGATTTCTAGGTAGCGCGGTCAGGATTTTTTTATCCCTATCCATATCGTAACAATCTCACGAGCCCATTTTATACCCATTTACTGCTCCGCTGAATATGATCAGCCAAGTCTTTTCAATCTAAACAACAACTTATCGTACCGGATACATCCACTACATAACAATTCGTCTCCCTCCACTCCGTTTTCCCCACTTATACATCTTTTGAAGCACCATTGCAACCTGCAACATTTGCACGACAAGCTTACAAGTAAGCAAACTTACGTGTGCATGAGTGCTACTTCTGCTAAACTTTCGACGATCGCAAGTGATCTCGTCGGTATACGTGAAGTGCGTGGAGCTCACGAGAGAGAAGAGGAGAATCGAGATCCCACAGAATGTTTCTGATACTTGCCATGTTTTCATACTTCCCGTATTACACGCTTCTTGATGGTGTTGGTGGTGGTGGCAAGAGTAAACTTTTAGTGTATGCCATAAGAAGTTTTGCCTCATATATAAAACTCTAGCTTAGACAACTTTCACACATGAAACTAACGTAGACACGAAATTTTGGATAATGCCAAAAGAACCGGAATCCTAGCTTTGTGCATACTTCCTTACGCCATTTTAATGCTCAGATATAGCTTCCTACCGAGAATAAATTGACTTTCTATCTGTCAGATAATGTACACGGGCTGTAGCCCAGCTCCCGTGGCAAATAATGCCGTAGAAAAGGCAATGCCCGTGCATTTATTTACGCTACATAAAGTCTGAAAAATAATACTAACTTACATGAAAACTATAGTCTAGAGTATACATTCGTGTTCTACAGCGATATATTCGAAAGACCATCATTTACCCTTTACTTTACCCATCCTACAAAGTTTAAGATTACTCTGTGTCAGCTTAGACAAATAACTTATTTTGGGATATTTTTCTCCGGTTTTGCAGTAGTGTTACATGTATGATTTGAACATTCGACGTTGTGTAACCATCAACTTTCCTTCCACTACACAGGGTGGTGGCTTGTAAGTTTACCAGTTTGAAAGTTATGAAAGTAACCTAGCGTGAAAACTATTGAAGTTGATTTTTAAACATGTATACAAAAAAAAACTACAAAAAGTTATCTAAAGTTTATCAACATATAGTATGGGAAAGATAATTTACGAGTGAAAGCTGCATTATTTATGTGCAAATTCATGCATTTCTGCAATCTGAGTTTGTCATTTGAAACAATCTCGCTCTAATTTTCTTTCCACTTGTCACACCATTTCATGCTGCCGCTGTCTTCTTTTCTTTTGAGTAGGAAAGCTGGCGCCAGACTGTCACAAAGTCACGTTGACTGCATCAGCATCAATAGGTCAAGGGATTAGTTTGGTTTTGCTTTAGATTTTGTTATCATAACAGGATAGAAGTAGAATGCAGACGAACATACATACTCGTCTCCATTATGTAAATACATTGCCAAAAAAGAAGAGAAGAGTATGTATGTACTTACATACAAGGAATTACAAAGCAGGGTAGCCAAAGCTATCAAATCTTCCCAATGAAAGAACTATAATACTCCAGTGTACGCGATGCTGGCAGATAGTTATCATATCATCTATTATCTGCAGTTGCACCAATGACTTTCACTGTTGCAGTTATTTTCTGCCAGCCAACCACGTCTACATTGGTCTACATTGTAGCAAGTCCACAACGAATCTAATCTTTATGGAGATTACTATCTAAAAGCGTATATTATTATCAGAAGAACAAATGCAGGGCGAAAGTGCCTAACGAACTCGTCGTAAAGGTATTGTTCACAGCTTTCCTCCCAAAAAAAACGCTGTGAATTGGGGCGTAACGAACAAAAAGGACAAAATTAGGATAGAAACCTTACTCTTTGCTTCTCCAGGATATGCCGAACATTCTCCACATCTCCAACGATCACGGTTTGCTGTTTCAGAGACTTCAAATTGAGCGTCATTGAGTCCTCTAATTCATTTACCTGTACAAACATTCGGTTAATTTGAGTCGTGCATTTATCAACCAAATCTTATTCTAACGGGATACATACACAACCCACTTTCTTCTCAGAAATCCTGTCAGATTCGTTGAATACGTGTACGCGTATTATTAAGACATTGAAACTCATTTAGCTTACCTCTTTTAGAAATCTAACAACGTCCGCCGAGTCTATAACACTCGGTTCATCAGAGCCTGAGGGTCGTTCGTGTGTTTCAACAACCGCAGACACTAGTTCCGCGGGAGCCTTTGACGAAACCGGAGTTTCCCCTGGTTGGGCATCTGCATAAAGAAACAATAACATTAGATCTAATCTCGGAAAACGTCTACAAATGTAGAACAAAAATGCAGCGACAAGGTACTACTCACTACTAAAACCCTACGAAAGTCAATGAATTTCCTTTTTCCTCCCCACACAATAATGTCCCCACTCACAATATTTGTTCAAGTTGACTAAATTTGCATTTGGTAAAAAGGAAGCTACTACTCCCGTGAAATCAACCAAGTCAATTAGAAATGACATCATAAAATATGCAGAGTAAATCCCCCATTATGAACCTTTTCCTCTTTTTAAGAGTTTTATCAGATGTGCGACCGGAGAAAGCATTATATTTTCTGGGTAACTCTTTTGGAGTGTGTGAATGAACAACTGTCGCGGAATAACTGTGTGTGCGAGCGCACGTCCAAAATGTAAACAGATGAATAGGGAGATTCTTCAACTAGACAAATATGAAAAGTCAGAAGCGAAAGGGGTAACAATAGGTGTGCACTCGAAGAGGAAACCTTTTGCAAAATATATTAGCATAATGTATGTGCTGGTGAGTGAGTACCTGCGTGCTCGGCGTTTAGATATGATGTGTTTGGTTGGATACATGCATGTACCACATACCCATAGTATTAGATATGAATGAATAAGATATTCAATATTAGGTTTTGGAGTGAGCGGACATGTAGAATAGGACCGCATACGTGAAGATATTTTCACTTCGTTCGTCCTCTACCACCATGGATTACAGAACCATATAAAGCAAGATACAATCATGTCGAAAGCTTGGAAACCAACATAAATAATCACGTAACAAGCTTGCGTTTGGTTGGGCCTTTTCCCTGAAATGAAATACATCTAAAAAGTGGTTTGCGTAGGTTGTGAGCACGAGTCTCCCAATTTAATAGTCGCTTGCTGCCATTCATTCGTGGTATACCTACAGAATACCTGCTCTCTCGTATCAAGTAATGTGCTTTACAAATAATTCACAAGTTTAAGCGAACATCCTGAAGACCTCTGATTCTGATGGTGGAATACATTTTTCCCTTTTGTACTGCACAAAACACACACAAATCCAACTCCTCTGAGTATGCATGCATCCAGGCCTGAGAGATCTCTCATGGAGAACTGAAAGTAAAAACGGTTAAGCCGAGGGTAAATGCAACGCAACGGTATCGAAGTGAGAGAAAGTCCAAAAACGGAGCGGAACATTTGTAAGAGCAGCATCAGTAGTCGTTGACTGTATGAATCCCCATTCACATCTGAATTTTAGACTTAACGGATCAATATATTCACATAACAAATAGTCCCAGCTAGTCCTCCTCTCACACATACCTTCTTTCACCCTTCCCCTTTCCCCTTATTTGCATGACTCTATTTTTTGTAAGTGTGAACTACACTATTTTTTTTTATACGAACCGGATTTTTCGGAAACTTTTTTTCCCTTACAAGTTATCACATGAAGTTAACATCATGATAAAAATGCCACAACTTGTAAAACTATACTCAGAGGAAACATATTCCTTTGTAGAAATCCAATATCTATTAAGGTTAAGGGAGAGTGGAAGCCAAGTTTAGGGAAAGTAGAACTTTAAGACGTAGCCCCTGATAGAATACATTCCGAGTCCAATTTTTGAATACTAAAGTACATGAAAGTTGGCCATATATTCAAAGACTTAACAAGGAAATGCCATGTTTTCGATGAGACTTGCCACGTGTGTGCAATGCAAAAGGATGTGTCGTGTCTGCGAAGCGATACATATGTCCGCACATAACGACCAACGGTACATACTTAAGTATATGCATTTACCACGTTCAACGATGGTTTCCCCTGAGTTTCAGGATACTATTAGATTATTAGATTCAGCCCAATCATTCCGTAACTGCGTAAGTAACGTTGATAATATATTAGACTAATGCTTACGATAATGATGCCTGTCGTGTCTTCCACATAATAAGTAGTTGATTGATATCGATTTAGCTCAACGAGTTTCTTAGAAATCTAAACTTTTCTGATGGAATGAAATTTTTTTCATTTATACAGTTTGATGGAGTGCATAAAGGGGAAAGGGAGAATTGGCCTAACTTGCAATAAAACGTATTCCTTATATGATGTAAACATTGCTTCATTCCATGTGTTTACATCTTTCCACACTTTTTATAGCCTTTCGCTTTGCAAACGTTGGTGGATCAAGTGAAAAGGTGAAAAGTGTGGCTCGATCTTTCTGTACTTATAGTTATGATGCTTAGACTTTTTCATGTGTGCGAAGTTCAATAAAGTTCTTCTGTCACGCTTTGATCATCGCAAGCTTGTATTAAATATTCATCTGGAACGTGTAAAGGAAAAAATAGGAACGATTCCTAGCATAAAGTAAGGTCAGTGATGAACCTTAAAAATGAAGGAATATAAACAAGCAAAATATGAAACAATAAAATAAACATCATTCATCATGCAACGCACAATTTAACACGATGATATTCTATATGATATTATCCTAGTGGTTGCATATGGCAAAAAATGCACAATTCCATTGCATGAAAACTTTTATCCTCCGTTTCAACCCCTTAATGGGGGTAGGGTAAAAGTTCATGACTTTAATTTAAAATGGTAAACCCGTACACAATGTAACATGTGAATATTTATGTCTTCGTGTATAGTTATTCGACATGCAACAGGAGTCAACAAGGCATGCTAAAACAATGCATTTGTCTCTCATCCCCATAAATCCTATAAAGTATTCATTCATACATACCGTATTTCCAGAGTATGGATTTCGCGTAGCTTTAAATCTCCTAATCCGATGTGATTTACTGCTACTTCTACTACAAGAAGAGAAATGTGAAGACAATGATTTTTGCCGAGGAGGCAGGTCGAGAAGTATAGATGAGTATTGCTTGCGTTTTTTATCACTCAAAGAAACTGTCACTGTTATCACACTTCAAAGACACAAAAACCTGTATACTTTCAAGTTTTGAGACAACTCTTTGTCAAAAGCCGATCAAAGAATATGTACTGCAACTAACAATTCCCTAACGCACAAATCAGCCAAAATGGATATGCATAAGAAGTCAGTAAGTAGTATTCCGTAAGGATAAATTGTAATCACGGTTAGGGTTACTTTGTCCACGGTTAACTGTTTATAAATTCAGAAACACAGGTATGGAGTGTCGATATGAAAGGTAATAAATGTCAACGTAGTTGTTCCGAATGACAGCTACTTGTACTTATTATTTTATCTGATACTCAATGGACACAGTAGACCTTGAAAGAAGAGCATTTTTTCACTTAAACTAAGTAATCTGATTATAATTTCCTAGATCCCGCAAAACTTTTCAGGATTTGTCGTTGTCGTTTGCGGCAGGTTAGCCCGAGATATGTCAACGGTCTCACAGTCAAACTTATATTTAGGATTTGAAGCAATATGCAGAGTAGATTTGATATGTTTTGCTTGTTGATAATTTAGAAATTATTATAGAGTCATGTGCAATTGTTTGTTTTTCTTTTTCCCATAGAGGTACGTACTACGAACGCGAGAGTTGGAGCTGGAGACAGTTTTGTGAAGTATATCAACACACTGGAGTGTATAAGAATGAACTAAAGGAAAGAAACACAAGGGGAGCAAAGACAAGCCTGCCTCAGCCTTCTGGAGAAAAGGGTCTACATCAGCAGCTTATAATCTAAACAGAACTAAACGAGCTTCTGGTACTAACAAGCCGGGCATTCTGACACGATCGATATTACACAGCGCATGGATTCCAAAACGTGAACCCAGCCATAGGTTCAAGTTACTATATTCACTATTACATGCGTGCATTCATAGTGTAACTGTTACATGCCTGCATTACTTCCACGAAGCACTACTCAAGAAAATATCAAGTGGGTATTACTGATGTAATAGGAGCAAAGCAGTGCATGAAAGAGAGAGCACAAGCACAGCAGTAGTGGATACGTTGGAAAAGGGCTGAGCCCCGAACCGGCCACGGGAAAGTACTTCCCAATGTCATTGTATCGCCAGGCTAGACATAATAGAGGAGCGAACGTGGGAACAAAAGTTCTCACCTTGTAAATATATACATATCCTTAATGCACAAGTACGTGTACGCACTGTGGGAACTTGTTATAAGCTGTAGTATCTCGTATCTAGTAGACTTACTCGTACTTTCTCATGCATATTATTACGTACACAATAGTGAAACAAACTTGTGAAAATTCCAGCTCAAGACTCTGATTTTGGAGAATCATGGCAAGTAATACTTGACTCTGTGCTACGATGGAACAGATTGATAGAAGCTGAATGCATTATGAGAGGAGGAACATTCTGAAATAAGTTGAATTTAGTGCACTACCTGGAACTTTCGTTGAACTGACATCAAAGTATTTTCTCTCAATGTTTGGTGTCAGTGCGTTGATCTCTCCACGAGACTTGACGTAAAGCCAGTCTTCCTTCAGCTGTCGAACTTTCTCCTATAGTGGGAACAAGATACAAAACCACATTTTATCCTATTGCGCGTACTACCTAAATGCCGACTTATCACCTCACCACACACAACTTGGGAAAATAACAAACAAAAAGCTAGACAATATTTACCGCAATAACGGGCGACATAACTTGACCAGAATCACTACATTCCTTTTCTAAATTGATATAATTGCGAACAACTTCCATCACTTCTGTCTCTTTGTCTACCACTCGAATCTAATTCCCAAAAGAAAATTTAAGTTATTTCGAGTTTCAACCGTTTATACATACAGGACACAGGAACGTATAACTTTCACAAAGTTACCATTATCGATTCAATTGCTGCAGCTTTTTCACTCGGTGGGCGGTGTTTTGCAGTGGCAACTTGTGCTCTCACCTCCAGAACCCAGGAGGCTGTCATGTCCAGCTGAGAAGTCATTTTTCTTAAATTCATTAATTTCACTTCCACCAGTTTCCGTCGAGTAGGTAATGCATCACTAAGCTGTGGATTGTATGAGCCACAAAAGTTATAATTCCACAAGTAATGACGTCAAGTTTTATTGCACACTTTAAAATATTGTGAAAATAGGTGATTACCTTCTCTATATCACGCTTGAATGAACTTATCTCTTCTTCTGAAACATAATGATGCTTGCTTTGCCTAAGTTTCTCTAAATCCGGTTTTTTACCAATAATTTCGTGCTCTAAAATCTGCAATAAATTTCATAAACCCGATTTTGTATTTCGCTGTAATCATCGTCAATCGTCAATATAGATACTAGAATTGGATAACTAGGCATACCTTCAAGTTGGACAATGAGTTACGCAGAGAGGCTTCGTCAGCAATATTAACAGGCGTATCAATTGCGTCTGTGGCACGACGAATCCAATCCCTCAGTACAACATGAGGCTCCCACCATCTGGACAAAACTCTATGAACTCCACCCTCACCGAAAATCCTGTTGGAAGTTAGGAATGCAATGAGAAAATGCTACATAAAACCATACAGGAAATTGCTTGTTTTCAAACTTACTTATCCCGTCGTATTGTCATTTCGGCAAGTAGATTTCTCCATCTGTGTCCAATAGACTCGATACGCTTAGTGGAATCGTCGTACGCGGGACTCATGCGTGATTTCTTACCCATCATTATCATAACACTCCTGCAATGGATGGTTATGTTCATGACATGTTAGAACAGATATGTCATATTTCAACACTAATCATACCACTTCCCAAATAATGTAAATAATACCTGTGTCGCTTTGAGATATTTGCTTCCATTTCCTTCAAACGCTTCCTGGATTCTTCGGCAGAAATATCAGCCACGTCTTTCCATTCCTTCATTTTCCCCTCCATCTCATCAAGCCACGACTCTAAATCGGTAATGTCGGATGGCTGTGTTTGAGGACTCACTGTAACAGCTGGACAAGGACTAGGGCTCTTACTGGGCGGAGACCTCATCATCAATTGACTTATCGTGATATTCACTGTTGCCCATTCGTCCAATAACTTTTGGAGAACGCGTTTCCCTTGCATAATTTGCTCAGGGGTCCCGCGAATACCAGCTTCGTTAATTTCTTCAAGCTCCAGAATTTTAGGACTAATTTTATCTAGATCATCCTTCACTTTCTACATAGGAGCATGAAATCAAGTACGCCAATTTAATGCTTTGCAATGCGTTCAATAGGTTAATATTCATTGTCACTCCACCTTAAAAATCATAGGCTACTCACATTAACATCCTCCGCGGCCCCAAGGGATCTTGAAACTATTGCAACATGCTCTCTCAATTTATTAACCTTCATAACAAATTCTGGAGACAAAACCCCCTCTTTCTTCAATCCAGAGATCGGTTTTGGCTTAATTATTGGCGGACAGGATTCGTCTCCTTTCGTTTTTGCATCTCTTTTCTTTGGCTGCGCAGCCTTGTATGCCTTTTCTAGTTGAGCCCATTTAGTCTGGAGAGTTTCGAAGTCCTTACTAGCCCCTAGAACATTTCTCTTTTCCAGCTCGCCTAATTTTCGCTTTAAAGCTTTGTATTCATCCTTCTTCTTCAGGAAATCACCGGTTGTGTCCTGTTTTATGCCAGACGATAATCATAATGAATCATTTCTTAAAAACCCAATATTACCTTATATACTCTTATAATGACTATGATATATCTATACCCTTTTCTCTTTCTCTCCCAAAGCACTGGCTTCCGAGACATACTCCTCCAGTTGTTGAATAATAGACTGGCATTCAATTTGACTAGCTTCAAAGCGTATAGCTGTCATTCTTTGACCTTCTGCCCTTGACTTTAATTGTAACCAGTCTGATCGAAGTAAGTCAAGAGCAGCTCTGATTTGATTAGCGGTTTTTATATCCAACTTCGATGTTTTGAATACCAAAGAGTCGCCCTTGCTGATTGTAAGTGCTACTTCTGGCTCCACAGCTCTGAGTTCTTGTTCCAACACCTTATAATTAAAAGATTCCGGAAACATCACAAACCAATCCATGCTTTCACTTTAATTTCACGAAGGTTACAAGCTAAACTTACATCCACGCGACTTCTCAAATCACTGTTCTTATCCACCTCATCAAGTTTTCCGGCCATCTTGCTCATGGTACGGGATACGTCAAGGATCTCCTTATGGAATGCAACTAACTCTGGCTTGGAAGCTTCATCCGCTGAATTGATAATGTTGCTAACAACCGTCACAAAACCTGTAGTTTCCGGAGTTTTGGTTTTGGAAACCTGTACTTTTGCAGCGTCGCCAGCCCCCTGTTCAACGAATTTGATATACGTAAATATTAAACCAATTTTCGAAAATCTACAGGCACATGAGCCATGCAGGTGCAAATGGATGTATTTATAACAAACCAAACCATCAATCAATGTAGTTCAAATTGTTTACGTTCAAAGTTCATACACGTTTAAACTTAAAAGTTCGCCTATGAAAGTAAAAGTTTATGTTACTTTCTTCTCTAAGCTACGGTGCCTTATTCCAAAGTTACAAAATTCCAGTTACAAGCAGTACTACATGCTACATGTTACATGGTCAAATTTTAATAATAAGGTATATCCTGGTTGTAGGTTTAAGCGTTTATACATCAAATACAAATAGCACGCCTGAAAACAAACAGTAACTCTCTCAAGACTATTAGGAAACAGCCCACAAGAAGCAAACCAAAAAGATTTCAAAGCAACATCAGGTACTTTTTGAGGGTCAGGTGGCCGCGCATTCAAAGTGCAAAGAAAAAAGATAAAATAGTATAGTAGTGAACCAAAGCGATTTTCGAACCTTTGGTAAATACCAGGCTTTGTTAGGGAGACTTGGCCCTGACCCAGCGGAAACGTTTAAAGCTGAAGGTAGCGGTTGTGAATGAGATTGAGCGCTAAGTTTTTGAGAAGAGGACCGCGACAACGGTTGTTGTTGCTGTTGCTGCTTCTGTGATGCTGCAATAGGCACTTTCACAATTGCAACATGATCTTTGGCACCCATATTAGCCCCTAATTTCGGTTCCATTCGCAATATACCTTGAACTACATCTCGCGACTTAATCTCTACTATTTTAACGTTGCCCTCACTGGTGACGATTTTCTTTCTTGAAGGTCGCCTTACTAAGGCTGGCGGACTTACCATTGCACCGCTAGAAGATTTTTGCTGTTTTACATCCCCAGCAACCACTGTGGACGCTTCGGACACAGTAGAAAGGGAAATCGATTGTGCGTCTTCATCGGTATCTGCACTAGCGTCTGGGTCACCGGCACTGGCAACACTACTTTGTTTTGACACACCGTTCGGTTTCCTACTCGACCTGGAGCCCTTGGAGCTCAGAGGCTCGTCGTTAAAACTATGATCTCTTAAGAGTTTCTCACTATGAACTGAATCGACTAGGCTTTTAGATTTTAATTGGTGTCTGCTAGAAGAACTAATCTCGTCGCGCACAGTGATGCTATCATCATCCTCATCTTCAAGATCTTCGTCAATTTTGGACATTTTCACGGGTGGTAACTCGTCTTTAATTGAACGAACTTGTTCTTGAGAGTCTTCATCGTCATCAAAATCAAAAGCTGGGTTGCAAATCCCAACAGTTGCATTAGAAGCAGACGCACTCAACGAAGACAAAGGTTTAGTTAAGCGTGCAGTGCTAGCAGATGGTTCGGACATTAACTGTGATTTCGACTTGGTTGAAGTGACATTTTCATCAACAGATTCAGCGTCGTCCTCGTCCAGGACAATGAACGAACTTAAGTTCTACAGAATGACATAAAGCAATACAGACATTCAGACATTTAACATAACAAAAATACTGTGTGTACAACATTTACAGACATAAAACAAACTAAACACCACTTGCAATTGCCTGATCTAGTAGTACCTGCAGATGGTTCCCGATGGCTTCGAGTCGGTGCGATAGTTTTTGCAACACAAGATTCTCTTTATTGGTCACTTTGAAAGGGTCGCCTTGTGCCACTATGAGATCAATCGATTCGTCTCGTAAGCTATCCAATTTTAGGGATCTCTCCGAAAGATCGTCATTTAAAGCCTGAAAAGACGTTGAATCGCCAATTAAATATAGATACACAGACGCAACAAGATTAATAAGTGCTTTGCTTAATAACCTACTTGTAACTCAAATATTTCGTCATCATTAAACACCACATTGTCACCAGACAATCTCCTGAGAAAGCTTTCAGCTTTTTCAAGCCAATCATCTAGTTCTCCAACAATTTCTTTATGCTTCACTTCTACCTCCGTCATATCTTTCAAACTTAGGTTATCTTTGTGCATCTTCACAACTTGATCACTTAACACGTCCCATTTCTTTAGCATCACTTGCCGGCGTTCTTTTAACGAGTCAAGCAAAACGGGATCTACAAGCTTCAAAAATGTCTCATAGTTCTGCTCAAATTCTTCGACTATTTTTGACCACCGCGGGAGCTCCTCGATCCGAGTCTATTTATAGAATAAACAGCAATATAAAGGTATTGTTTATCAGTGTAACATGTATTAATAATCATTGCATTATTGCTCAAATAAGCATTGTGAAAAGTTAGCAGTTAGCGTCCTTCAACTGCTTGATATAATGCAATCTGCACTCACCAGTGCGATAAAAATCCTTACGGTAAATTGCGACACAGAAACACAACGACATAAGCAATATTTTACAATTTCCGTAAAAGCAATAATAGTACAGATTTAAAAGAGTATAAAGGGAAATATAAGATAATCTATAGATTACAGTAGTACTTACTCTCAAAAATGTCTTGTTCAGCTTCTTTATCGACAAAGTTACTTCCAATGTGAGTTTCCGTTTCTTCTAGCCATCCTTCCAGTGACTGCATTTGATCATTAAGTTGTGTGCTGACAGTTAGACCCTTTTCTAGGGAGTTGCGAATACTCGCAATCTGCATTCCCAACTAGAGATTGAGAATGAGATAAATTGAAAGAGATTTCGTTAGTATGCAGCGCAAATGGAATATGTGGATGTAAAGGTGTTGCTACTTGATATTAATCTTACTTTGTTATACAGCGCCTTAATTCCATCGAGCTCTATGTTCAATTTGGAGTCACTTTTCTTTTCTTCTACCTGCCGTCTGCCCTCTTTCAGAACAGATTCAACTTCACGTTTGAGATCGCTAAGAACGCCGTACTCTTTCTGTATAAAATATAAGCATAATCAATAATGTACATGTCACACAAACTAATTCTTTTTTTCATGTTGTTGCTTTGCATTTGACTAAAACTCACAGTGCAATGATTAAGTTGCCCTTGAATACTTTCAGGGTCATCCGACGCCAGCTCCAGAAAACACAAGGTTTGTTCGACTTGACGAAGAGATCTCCAAATTCTTTCAATTTTTGGCCAAATCTTGGATTCTGGTGGAGGAGATGAAAACTGGTTGAACTTGGATTGCACATCTTCAAATCGTTCCTGTTAAACGAGCATCAAAATCCTAAATGTAGCACATTCGGGTTATTCGGAATCGGACAGAAATCACTCTTGCTTGCTTTACAAACCTGAAGCATGTTTTTCTGCTCTTCTAGCCGTCCTGCTGCCTCTACTTTACCAGCCTTTCGATAATTGTCCACCTGCTTTGACATCTTGACCAGTAAATTTTGCTGACGATCAAGTTCTTCCGACAGTTGCTATAAACATATTTATTTCCCAGATCATGTCAGGGCTTTGATAAACCGAATGTTTCACTCATCCAAACAACATTAACAAGATTAATATTTGCACACAAAACATTTCGTTATAACCAACCTGTGTGTCATTAGGTAAATCTTCCGCAGTTAAATCATGTTCTAGTCGCGCAGACAAAATCTTATCAGAACTCTCTAAACCATCAAACAATTGTTGCACATCACCCTCCCATTTTTCAGCTTCACACATCTCACTTTCCAAAAGTACTTTTCTTTCCTCCGCCTGTTCAGTGTGGCAGATTAACGCGAAGAACCGTATAATGTTCCGTACATTGTCATTAATCCAAACGATTAATTATATAAAACCATGCAAACATTTAAACACATCACAGTTATGTTAGTTTAACTGAATAGTAACAATGAACAATAACAATCACTCAAAACCATATTTTAAATTTTGACACACCTTTTGATTCAACTGGGACCACCGTGCCATGACTTGGGAAACTTCTGCCTGAGTACTTTGCACCAAAACTCCGCGTTCGACAAGCTGGTGGCTGATCTCCTGAAGTTGAGCCAGTCTAACATCTTGCTGGCTTCCCATGTACTCAATATCCTTAAAGAAAATGTGTACATTTACATGACGTCGTGTTGTAAGCCGCAGTTCAATTAAAAATCGTTATAATATGCTTATTTCTTACCCCCAAATCCTCCGAAAGTTCTTCCACATCAACGGCAGACGTAACAGGTTTCTTTAATTTCCTTTCGATTCGATCTAGACAATCAGTTTCTTGTGCAACTAGACCTAAAAAGAACATGACAGAACGGAATGTAATTTTTACAATTATTTTTTGCTATGTATTATAGTTTAAGATTTGTATTCGATTCAATTACTTCGGAATTCTCCATAAAGATAAGATGCTTCCTTTAGCAGTTGACAATTCCGATCAACCATTCCAGTTATATCTGTCCACCGAGCGTTAAGCTGGGTGAAAGTTTTGGCTAGTTCTTGAATTGTTGCAGAACGTCTTGCGTCGTCCTTGCAATGCTCTGCGAAAACACGAATTTTATTTACAATTAGTTTGACTAAATGATGGAAACCCCATTTCCGCAAGGGCGACGTTAAGAGTATTACTTACTTTGATGAAGCAAAAGTAGCTCATTTCCTTTGTCATTCAACAAACGAAAGGACTCTTGCTTTTTATCAACGCGGTCTTTCAGTGCTTGATATTTCCTTGAGAGTCTAGCCAAATCTGACGGACTAGTCAATGAGCCCACTTCAGGGGCGTCTTTACGAAGAACATTTAACCATTCTGTTAGATCCGTGATACCTTGTAGCACCTACGAATACGATTACACAAGTCAATACAAATTTGACACCGTGTTATTGCATGTTACTGGTTAAATGTTGAATGAATTCGACTCTTAAATTCAACATCGAATTTACTTACCATCTTAGTTTTTCCAAATGCTTCCTTAAGAAGAATATTCTGTTCTTTGGCTTTCTTCGTTGTACTATTCCAATGAGTATTTAATTTGAACAATCTGGCTCTCATGGCAGGCAGCACAGTTTCATCTGCTTCCTTTAACAAAGCTTTCCCCGTAGTATCAAGGCTATTGAATTTTGGGGACAGCGTAATAACATCTGACTGAAGTGCCTGCATACGAACATTCATTAACATTAGATGGCCCATTTCCTGTAACGAAATTGACTATCAAGCTTTCACTGAAAACTTACATTTGACTGTTCAAGCTGGGCTTCTAAAACTTCAAAATCGCCGACAGCAGGGGTCTCGGCACACACAAATATATCCACTTCTTCTAGCCATGTTTCAAGCCCTGTCATTTCAGCGTGCCACTGCTCAACTTTTCCTAACACTTGAGACAAAATATACGGATCATTAGGTCAAAAGATTATTTAACGTATAAATGTTCGTATTTGATTGCGCAACTTTGTCTCTATACGCACATAAACTTAAATGGTTGTATTTTTCTTCCAGTAAAGTTCGGATATCAGTATATCTTGCTTTCAGTTCATCGACACCAACTGCAGGCGTGGCAGTAGAATTACTGGAATCAATGGCTTCCAGACTTTTCTCGTGGACTTTGGCAGCTTGAAGAGATTCCTCCAATTTCTGATGCTGCTGTTTCATTACGTTTGTGTCAGTCAATTTAACATCTTCAGAAAGCAACAAACTTTCCGTTTGGTTAACCCATATAGAAATAATCTGAGATGATTCGTTGTACTTTTCCTCGAGTGACATGTCATTAATATCCTCAAGTTCATTTAACCGGTCTTTCAGTCTGTAGATTAAATAGAGAATTTTGATTCTTCATAAATACTTAAATCATAAATTCTTTGTGTAGCGCATGCACAAAACGGAAGGACTTTATCTACTTAAAATTCTAACAAAGTGTTTTGACTAAGGTACCTTTTTACTACCGTTTCCCACTTAGTTTGGAACGTATCAATTTCTTGCTTCATCTCTTCGTCATCTCTGGCTTTGGAATGGGACTCCAGTGTATTTTTTGCCTTTTCTCTGAGTTTACTCGCCCGTGTCTCATGAGATATAATGGTCTTATTTTTTACGCGGCACTGGTCCAACAATTTTCTACCTTCCGCAGATATTGGACTTACTTCGCCCTGAGCATCAAGCCACTTTTCATAAGCCTGAAACGGAACCATAGTCATATTCATTTGTTGAGTGCTATTACATGCAGCGCATATAACAAACGAACGCTTAAACAAATACTTACCGAAAGTATACTTAGCATTGACGATATTTCGCTGTGAAGCTGCTTTTTAGCTAGTAAATAATCAATTTGCAGTTTTCTCTCTGCTAAGGCCTTCTTTACATTGTTCCACTTAATCGTCAATCGTTCCGCTTGATCTTCGACATCTGTCGTATCTTGATTTTCTGCAAGAATATATAAAGGAAATATGTAAATCAAGCTTGTGGAACTTGCACAACGACGGAATCGACACTGTCCAAGAAAAACTATTCTTACCCATTCTCATTACACTAATTAACGAATTTGAATCAGAAACGGCTTTCTGAAACACTTCATCATTCGCAGTCAATTCTATTTCCAAGTCTTCCCACAGTATCAACTGTTCGTCAACACTCAATTCATCGAATGTACAAGTGCTGCCATTACTGGAATCGACTAGACTCTCAGTTCTTTCTAACCATTCGTTAACTTTTGCGTGAGATGAGTCCCAGTCATTCATGATCTTCGTCTTCTTGGCTCGTGGAAAATCCTAACATTAAAACCAAGAAAGATTAAATCCAGAATTCCTCCACTATGCCTTGTGCTTTAGACTACGCTCGTTAACAAAGAGTTTATCATTAGTGTTAAACACAAACTAGTACACACCTGTTGCTTTGAAATCGCCACAATATCAATGAAATCAACGCCATGCTTAGGATTAGTATTAATACCGTATTTGCTAATCTGTTAAAAACCACTCGATTAAATTTTCAAAACGTCACAAAAATCAAGTTATTTTCCTTTCTGTAACACTCATGTTTATTGAACTTACTCTTTGGCTTTGGGCTTCCAAGATTTGAGATATCGCGTCCCAACGATCTTGCAAATTTTCGATTTTCTCCATAAATTTCGAAGTTGCAATTTCAGAAGTTTCATCTGTTTCTTCGCGTTTAGGTTCACCGGGTTTCGGTTCATTTGTATTGGATCTGTTTGACTCGTCAACCAGTTTTTGAACTTCTGTTTGCAGTTTTTCAATGTCTTTCATCTTCGTCTCCATTTCCGCTTGTAAGTGCTGTGAAGCAATAAATAAAAAACCGCATGTTAAATTTCAAAATCTCATTGAGCTTCGTGTAAGTCAAATTCTGCACGTAGGATATCATCGGTTGTAACATTAACACGATGAGAGGTTTATACCTGCAACTTTTCATATCGCTCCATTAGGGAATCTTCGGAACTATCGTTCGGGTTAGCTTCCACTTCTCTCAGTTTTTTCTCTTCTGCTTGCAACCAATCCTCCAAGTCTTTATGCTTTTGCAAATACACAGGAACTGCAACCTTCAATTGAGTTATAACTTTTCCTCGTTTTTCAGTCCACGAGCAAATATGAGACCAGCGTTCACTTAAAGCTGCCAACTGATCCTCCATGTTTGAAAAATCTGATTCCGGATTGCTTTCGTCTACAACAACGACCAAGTTAGAAAACGACACAACTCGTTCTTGTTGCTTAATGATGTCTTCGTGAAGAAGTTGTTGTTCCTTCATTTGATCTTCTAGCACATTGAGATCATGTAGCGCAAGAGGGCCCATTCTGGATATCCTGTCTTCAGTTCCAGTTAAAAATTCTTTCAACGCTTCCAGCTCAGCCAGTTGTAACGACATGAGTTTTTCATGAATTCTAAAATAGGATACGCTCATTTATCAAATACAATGAACCTGAAAAACGAAATCTTTCCACGATTAACATAGTTTTAAAAATTACTTGTTCTGACGGTCCATAGCTTTAACACGTAAGTCTTCCCATTTCGTATTTAAAAGTTTCATTTGTACACGAACTTCCTCTATTTCATGAGCAGGCAGTTTGGCTTCCTGTAATAACCTTGAACCTTCTTGTAACACTTCTCCAACATCTCCTTGGTGGTCCGTTAGGGATAACATGAATTTCTATTATGAAATTTAAAAAAACAGTTAGCTACTTATGAGGAGTTTATCATAGCATGTTCACACTGGTAAAAGTAACACTTTAAGTGACAAACACATGTGTTGGCTTATAATGACTGGCATAAGGTGTGCACTGCGTACCTCATGCTCTTGAAACTGTCCTTTCACTTCATTGAGACTTTCACTAACAGGCTCCATTGTCGTTATTCTGTCGTCCGCGATTAGAAGCCATGACAAGACTTCTTCTACAATATTTTGGTAAGAGGTAAGCTCAACAGTAGGTCCGCGAGATGCTTCCTCTTCTAATTTGGCAGTGGCAATTGCTTCTTGAAGATCCTCTTTACTTGGCAAAGGCGGGGGTTCTATGCCACTTTGGGCTAAGGCTTGAAACAGGCACATGACGTACATCATCACTGACTTTTTATCAGGCATCGGGGTGTTCACATCTAACAGATAAATTTCCCGTTATTGCTGACAATTTCCCTTTAAACTATAACCACTAACTTTCACTTCAACCCATGCATTATCATGACGTGATACCTTCAGGATCTAGAAGCTTTTCAATTCCGAACACTTCATGAGCAGTTTTGAATGCTATTTCTAATCTTTCATTAGGGTCTGGTTTAGACGCTATACTACCAAAGTCAATCACATCGGGTCTCCATCGATGAATTAAAGCTGCAAAGGCAAGTCCATCCGACCAGGAAGTGGTGAAATTACGGATTTCCACACCTGGGTAGGGCTGTAGCAAAATCGTACTTGCTTAGTAAATCAACTTTCACTTGACCATTAGGCAAATCGCCTCGCATTGTATGTTTAGTACCTACCTCTGTATTCTGCTGACACCACAACAGTAAGGCTTTTTCCAAATTCGATTGCTGCATAGTTGCCATAAGCTCTTTCATTATATCATTAACCTACAGTTAACGAAAAGAACATAACCCATTTCATTTTCTGCACGTGTCATCCCTCGGAGAATCATTTAAGAATTTGCTTAAACTTTACCTGCCAATGTAAAAATATGGTCCAGGAAAGCGCTAACGTGATTTTCGGATTTCCATCTACAATATCGTTATTGCTGATGTTCACAAGGCGTACTTTCTGTTCCTTTAGCACTTCTAAGGCACGACTAACATTATTCAAATGATGGACCCTCATCCTTCCCCTTTCACGCTTCTGCATAATGTGCACACATTAAAACAGTTAAACCCATTATCAATAAGCTACAATATTTCGATACTGGCTTGTAAACATTCACTTACAAACGTCTTGTTCGTAAGAACTTCAAGAAGGGATAGTAATTTGGTACCATCCCTGAGATCATAAAACATGTCAGATATTGGGGTTTGATTTCCCTGAAATATTGTACAAAACTCATAAGTATTTAGATGCTCGACATTCCACCAGATACCCATGTTCATTATGCAAATTCAAGAATTTACACAAATGTGTCGACAAACATACCCTTGCTAGCATGGAATTTATCCATTTTCCAAAAGTTTTCTTCTGGACATCTTCCCTTTCATCTGGAAATTACAAACAATGTTTTCATATAATTTACGTTCGGTGCAGGGTGATACTGAATGATAAGATAACATTTACAAAACAACACACTGCACTTTCACTTTTTCACACACTTTCACATAATGACTTTCACAGGGAGGTATGTAAATCAATGTAACATTAATTTTATAGTATACCTTTACCTTTGCTTTTGTCGCAGAACATAGTAATGAGTTTACCTATAATCTAATTCTCGTTCGGAGGAATAACTTTCTCGGCTTTTATTAATTTAACTTGTCGTATGTATGCCATGCAGGAGGAAACTGATCAAATGAAATCAACTAGGTTCTAACTCTACTAATATCTCCTTGTACCAAGTTTTGTTCATTTTCCCGATTCACCCCTTAAATCCACTCTTTCAAGATATCAATATCAATCGTAGTGTTTCCTTCCTTCTTCTGTCTGACCATGATGCATGAGAAATTGACGCACGTCTTGCCTTCTCGTTCGAAATTGAATAAATAACATTGGATATTTTTTTGCCCTGAGTATCTTGCAAGACACACAAAGTCTTCTTCACACTCCAACAAAAGTAATGACATGTTGCTCGAAAACCCCTGAACAATCGGATCGTTCAATGTGTATGGATGGAAGAAATAACGGGAACTAGAAAATATAATGCGCTCCGCTCAATAGGCTAAAAAGCACTTTTACGTCCAGAGAATTTCAAAACCGAAAAACTGGCTTACTCAAAGTATTATTGTATATACAACCGACCGAAGCTCCTTGTTTTTACTCCCCACTCCTGACTGACAGGCTTTCCTAAACATAGATTCTTTTTCAAGGCTTGTTAAAACGATGAATGATTTACTGTTGTTAACTACACCACGACGGCCTACGACTTATTGAGGTTTTCACAAGCCGCTCCATGTCAAATTATGGCAGCCATATGATGATGATGCGTGGTGGTGTCTTTTCTTGGTCGAGGAACGACGAAGGAAAATCTATCAAGTCTAAAATTTGAAGTGAACGTAAAAATTAAAAATGTTGAATAATATGAAGTAACCTCTCTGTTCTCCCTGTACTACTATTCAAATGTGTTCCACCAAACACGATGATGATATGTATGTAACCAACTTTGCAAGTTCTAAAAATGACTCTGACTCCAAAAAGATTAAATGCATATATCCCAAAAACAAAATCGTAGAATCTATTATCTCCAGTAGCGAAGAATTTATGATATATGTAATAATATAAGGCGTCTGCTGAACTTATTCTTGTTTATACTCCTCGAGTTACTTGTGACATGCTGACTCTTTGGCAGTGGGATTCATTTTCAAAACGCCTAACATGATTATGGTGGCGCTTTTCACCCTACAGGGTTGCCGGCTGTTGTCAATTGGAGCGTTTCTACGTTTCCCTGTCTCGGGGAGAGAGGGTCTCGAGCTTAGCTTACGTAAGAGACTTTAAATCTCCTTCAAATACTTTCATTGTAATTGTCACTGATGATTACGAGTGTCAGGTGTGGTGAACATGGTATTACTACATGGTGAACATATACATATACTCAATTATAATGCTACTCTAACTCTACTACTCGGCAGTTTACAGTTTACAGGAAGACTGAAGAATAAGAATAGGTGGCTTCCAGTCATGCGATACGATACTTTATTAGAATCAGGTTTCCCAACTTTTTGTTTTGAAATCCCATCTTCCGAAACCAGAATGTTGTTATACATCGATAGGTGGAACAAGTAAATATAGAGCGTCAGCAGTATATGTATATCGCAGTTCTTAATCTAGCCTAGTTAACTTGGCCCATTCACGTCTGGGTCCTTACAAACGCCTTCACTGACGACAAAATTAATATACATACAACATTAGTTTTAGGTCTATATGAATCATTTCATGATTGTATTGGTTATGTTATAGTTATGAGCATGAGGGTATGTATGAACGAAATTAAATATAGGTATTCGGCTTCCTAATTCTTGAGCGAGTAGACATGCTACAAGTTCAAGTTTTCGTTAGTTAATAACCGTTAGCCTTTAGGTCCAAGTTCCATCATTCGTCAGCTCGGCACATGTCAACAGTTTTGAAACCAGAGACCAGTTTACTGTGGGACGTGGGTTGGGGAGTGGAGGAGGACATTTGATGGTGTGGGAGTTGGGAGTAGTATCACCACATATTATATATGCAGAATCAAAATCATTATTGTTTGTGTCACGTAGTCACGTTTCTATTTCACCTACTTCCACGCAAAATCTTAACTGATACATAATCGATGGTGATGATGACTCCCCAAATAGTTGACAGATCGATTCGGACATGGATTGACAACACATAATCCTCGACATAAATAAAGATCTGCATAACGTTCCACACCTATATACCTCGTGACTGGCTAATTTTTTAATTTCAAATGTAATTAAATAAATTACCGAAGAAGGTAACTCCAGCGGTCCCCGCTGTCGGACTTGACGGAGAAGGTACTGAATCAGACATTTTGTATCAAATTGCACAGCATTCCATATAGATTAATTGCACAAAATGGGTGAGTTTCTAACTCACAGCCTAAACAACTATGAAAGGAACCATAATATATTGAATAAAGTTTTTCGATGATATTTGATGAGTCTATGAACAGCTATATGCCACAAGTTACACAACTTTTAAGCATTTTTAACACTTCCATTTTATTTTTTCCCATGAATTGTTGAAGCCATCACTGCCACTTACTGCTCGCACACAACCGAATTCGGCTATTAATACAGAAGAGGCACACAATATCCCTAAATCTAGGTTAAAAAGGCAGTGGTCTGAAAGTCATAAAAGTTGAGATGTATATCACATCACATCACATCACGCACGACGAAACAACCGTACAAATATTTACCAAAGGTAGTTTCTCATCTACAAACAGATCTTGCTATTAAAGGATAGCCTTTTGACTTTTGTCCACTATGTACTTCACCTTCCAAATTTGGATGGATCCCATCCATTGAAAACTGTTTGTAGCTTATCCTGTCCTGTCCCCATTAAACCGGTATTAATTGGCGAACTGAACTATATGAAATAGGGTCTTATGAACAGATTAAGATTAAGTAATGCACTGTATTGAAGTCACGTCGGTTAGGGTAGAGTTGTAAAGATTTGTGTTTTTATGAAAACAGTTTCCTCGAGGTCTTTTAAGCAACAGGTGTATCAACATATATATTCACTCTCACACTCCATCATATTGATAGAGGAGGAGATCCGTATATTCCATCTTATCAGATAGATATCTCAATATCTGTGTATATCTGATTTTTTAAAAATATACTTTTGAAGAGAAGCGGCTGCTGCTGGAGTGCTTTATTGCAACTTTTTTGTTACCCTATAGGACATTGGTTTACTTTGGTATGCATGTGCTACAGGATACGTAACAAACATAACATATTCAAGCATGGATACGAACCAATATTATACGGATATATACATAGTTACACCATATGCATATGACAAAGTGTGTTTGTGTTGTGCTGCATGCAATGCGACCAGCAGGCCAGAGAGAGCAAGCAAAGTTAGAAACAAACAGAATGCAGATGTGTGTGTGTGTATAAAATCCCTACCTTTACCTTTATGTATATTTAAGTGGAGATGATATACGTAACTCTACTTACCTACATGGTACACATAGTACACACATGACTTGTTGTGTATAAAAGTTTAAGAGTGAGCGAGACCGATGCTTGTGAATGTGTATTAAGGATAAAAAATGTGGATTTTTTATGTATTGTGTTGTCGTATTGGTTTTTGCTGGCACTGTGAATGCGAATGAATCATATTTACGATAACATATAGATAGACCCTCTTGAATGATGCTATGTTATTAATAAGACTGCAGAATATATTGTGGCGTGCGAACTGCAAATGCGAATATAAAATGTGCTTTGTTTTTTAAAGACATAACTGATGTACTGATGTAAGGTATAATGATTTGGAGTGTCTGCGTCTGGTTGAATGAGGGTTACAGTTGCGGCGGAGCCAGAGTTAGAAGCATTTTTTGCATGTTGCACACACGCAATTTTATCTTATCTATATGTTTACAGTTAAAGGATTCTCTTTAAAAATGCATCCTTAAAATGCAAAGGAGGATGTGTATTGAAGATCAAATGAATGTGTGAAATGATATCAAATTATATATGGCAAGTTTCAGGCTAGCATTTTGTCCCATTGCTGATGAAGATGTAAAACAGAACAGATTATGTAAATTTGTGGAGTCCCAATGAAAAGGCTTGAATTAAAACAAACGGATTTTAATGGCATACTTGTCATAACGTACATGCCATGGCATAACGTGCTAGGCTACTTGACATTTTGACATCATCGAAGGGGCTCATCTCCCATTTAAAAAAATTCAAATGAAATATCGGTACATAATGGCACATCTCATGCATAATTCATCATAATTCAAAGATCCATTTTGATAATACAGAACTCATAATCGAATTTTCTTGATTCCGGAATCAAAACTTGCAATATGTACTCTGAAATGCTTTCCCCTCATGTATAAGAATGAGATCCGCAATATTTCTTACTGTCAGGCTTAATATAATGTACAATCAATCCTTAATGCTGTAATTTGACGCAATCATCAAAGCACATCTCGACGGAAATTTGTCCAATTGTCCTTTGCAAAATGGTATTATCAGTCATAATATTTTTGTTTGTTATAATTTCATATCATGCAAAAGTAAATGTGAAGATGTGCGTGCATGCATGGATTGGGGCTGAATCTTATATAGACTATTTATTCAAAAATTGTAATTTGCATGTATTATGACATATTAATGAGTCAGTCTCTGACTTTGAAACAGAGATGAGGCAATCCAATCTCAAAACAGAAGTAACAACACAACGTAATCGAAGTTTGTTTCATACTACATAACTACCTAAGCATTTTCGTGTTTTAGAGGCTTAAACCCCATCATTTGCAGCGGTAAAATGCAGAAGTGTATCTCCTTGTTCTGAATTCCTCGATTCCCAACCAATCATTTTTATTTGCAATCCAAAATGGTAAGTGTCTTATGATTTGGGATATTCGCCATCATCTAACGTCTAGCCATCACAATCATCATTAGGTTGATGCACGAGATGCACAAGCATTCAAACAAAGGATATTATGTTGGTGGACCGTGGAGTGATCTAAATCGTGTATTCTTGTTGTACTATTAACTATTATATGGAGTCAAGAAGTTTGTCTATGCGTTTCATCGACAAGCAAGGGTGAGAAAAATGAGTGTGTTCGTTACTTACGTATGACTGTACGAAGGTATGCAAACGAAAATGGCTGTAGTATTCTGTATCATTCTGGAAAATCAATAGCTACCACGTAATTTACAAAATTGCATCTTTTCCTCAACTATCATTATATTCCGCTTGAATGATATGGTATCATTGACACAAACCAAGACAGAGGAGTACAAACATTGTACATAATATGCACTATGAACGATATGGCACTATAACAATATTCCCGTTGCAATTTCATGCATTCTTTACGTTATAAGAATACCTATACGCTATTGAAGCTTGGACATCGGATCAAAGTAAATATATTTGGTAAGTTTGTGAATTAGAATTTTGGCATTGGTTTCATACTAGGTATAGTGCAATTTTTAAAACAACCCTATAGTTCACTGTAAACTGTTGTATTTGTCCATCGTGGATTCCAAACTCCGATTTCATAGTCTTTATTTGACTGTATGACTACGTTCAGAGAAGTCATGAGCTAAATAAAAGTGTCAATTCGAGATACTGAAGTAATACATACCAGTACTACGACTGTTGGTCATACGAAATTATAAATGGTATATTTTCATTTACGACCGCGAGTACTACCTGTTACTAGGTTGGAAACCATAAATTAACACATGAAAATCACTTAAGAAATAGCTTTGTATGACTACGTTCAGAGAAGTCATGAGCTAAAAGTGTCAATTCGAGATACTGAAGTAATACATACCAGTGCTACGACTGTTGGTCATACGAAATTATAAATGGTATATTTTCATTTACGCCCGCGAGTACTACCTGTTACTAGGTTGGAAACCATAAATTAACAAATGAAAATCACTTAAGAAATAGCTTTAAAATGGATATTTTGGTCATTAGGTTCGTGTCTTTCTTAAAACTTGCTAATTTCTACATACCTGGATCATTTTCCTCCTTAACGGTCCTTCTGAAACCAGCTCTCATCTTTAAACTCTTTTATATTTCATCACACAGTTGTACACACTAAACACAAGCAATACGCTTTGCTTCCATTAAAAGCGGAACATTTTTGCAGATAAACTAATAATAGCATTCCAACCGGCGTTTGGAAATTCGTTCTGCAATGGTAAATAATATGAGTTGAGAGTTGACTGAGGAGTCGTGTCGGATTCGTAGGACGTACGTGTATGAATTCTTTAGGTAAAATCAGAGACACCGCCACATCTTACGTAGAAGATGAATTTTCATTTCTCACAATCAGTTTATAGCAAATAATTTGGGAAATGTAAACTAGGTATACAACTTTCTAGTATGCACATTTATTCCTTGGTGTGGTTTTAGGCCACGCACGTTGATACATACATAATATAACTGACAACGTACACCAAACTCAATTTTAAGGAATGTGTAATAGGATTCACTTCATCACCAAAAATTACTCAACTCTACAATAAAATGGGGAGAATCGCTTGATTATCGACCAATAATTCGTAGAACACTAGACAAATGTACGTAGTGAAAAGTAGAAAACAGAAAACGAGGAGAGTCAACGAGGATGCTAAAGTCATCGTAAACAGACTCGTCTTCCACACTACGCTTGTTTGTCCGGAAACCTTCAACATGAGCAATTATAACAGTGCAGCGAAAGCATTTTTTCCTCATCTTCGTAGCAGCTACAATCTCTGTACGGGTCTCCGACTATTCGGGCATGACGAAAGCTGCAAGTTCGCGAATTCCAATTTTTTACTACCACCCTCTCTCTTTCTGCCTGGCTTGGTAAAGAAAGATGTTTATAATATGTGCTGGGTTTCCCTAAAAGAAATGTATCGTCAACGGTTTCAACTCCTTCTTGACAAAGTAAATGAAAACGGGATGGTGCTCTTCACTCTACACATAAATAGATTTCCGGGCAAGTCAGTATACGACAGAAGAGTTTCTTCCTGAAAGAGGTGGACAAAAACTGAAAATCGATTTTTCCTATTCTGTCGATACTGCGTGGATAGTTTCCCTCAAATTGTAGTACTCATAATTATTACGGCTTTGAAACCAAATGCTTTTCGTTCTACTTATGGAAACGTAATATTTTCTTTCAAAAATGTTAAAGTTGTTTGTTACAATTTCTGTTCAGCCAAGCAGGAAAAAACTGACTGACTTGAATTTTCGGAGACAGAGTGCACATTTTTTTCACATTTTCGGCAGGAGGTTTTTTATCAGAAGAAACAGAAAACATAAAAATGGTTCAATGAGATGTCGCAATTGCAACTAGCGTAGAATTGGGAAAAGAAGGAAAACAAGTGAAGCACATCTTCCGAACACGCCAGCATCGCAATAAAAACTCATGTTTAGTAGTTGCTGACTTTTCTTATAAACATTTGCTAGGCATATTGCTCCCTCTGTCCAATGTCGCATTTTACAGGTCTTCTCTTCTTAAGTCCTAACGCATAACGTATGCTCTAGCACGGTTAACGGTTATGTCATAGTCATAAAGTTGTGGCAAGTTATAGTGTACTCCACAGATTGTAAATTGACGTGCGAGTGAGGGAGGTTCCCGTTGTCGTTTCTCAGTCTTTTTTTTGATTAACACCACTGAGCTGTTATATGTATCGTTATGTTTAGCATTAGGTACACGACGACATTAGGCGACAGAATTTCCATTGTTTCCGTGTGTCAAGGCAGAATGATAACTATCGTGTTGAATGTATAAAGTTCACTTGTGTCTTGTGTTTGTACATCAATTGTCTCAATGCTGACGCTGCGCGGAGTAGTATTGGCACCTATCTAACTGGCGTATCGTATAACGTCCTATATTCATTATCGTTTTTCTTCCTACGTTCGAATCTAAATTTCTTGTCCATGAGCCGTGAAAGATTTACAACTTGAGTCTTTATCTCCTGCTCTGTGTGTTTTGGCGGTGTCTTTCTGTTATTAAATTGTATGACTAAATTCCTTTTCTTTTTAATTAGAATGTGAAGGTTAAATTGGAGCCTCGACATTATTTTCATCATTTTCATTCGAAACTAAGCTTCACTCAAATGGCTTCATTGAGTCAGCGAAATCGAATGGAGGAAAAACTCGATACGTGCCATGTATGCAAATAAAATAATTAAATTGTTTTAAAAAAATAAGCGTGACAGACGGACAGACGGACAGACAGACAGACATGACAAGATCATAAGCTCGCCGTTCTTTTCAGCGAGCTAATAAGGCGTCCTTTAAGATTGTTTAATGCCACACTTTTGTGATGTGTACGCTGCTCATAGGACCACACATAAAGTCTCGATTTATGCTGAATTAACATTGACGTTACCACCCGCACCTCCGCAAAATGCTGCTTTGCCAATGACAAAATTTACCACGAGTAAGTGTAGCAGGTGCATATGGAAAATTTAACTTGTATCTAAATCAACGCTTTTCCTGTAATAAAACTAAAATATTGACTATAAAGCCATTAACAGTTTCGAACTTGTTGAGTTGAAGTAAAACCAACAAACACTAATCTGCTCATGATAAATTGTTTTATTTGACAGCTTCAAATGCCTTAAAATTCCGTGCTGATGGAGCACGTGGTGTGCAACTGGATTGCCAAAAGTAAGGAGCTGCGGAATAGAACCCATTTATTCCAAAGGCATAATGTGCTTCAGTGTTTCAAAGGAAACTGATTCGTATTTTCGTCGGAGTCAAGATGAGCAGTTCTATTCCTTTATGAAGACAAGGCGAGCAGTTAAAATTGCCAAGATTGTGGCCACACGGGGGTGTACGCAAAGTCCAAACAAATGGGCAAATGAAATCTTCGTTGAAAGTAGATTACTCATTCAGTCCCGCACAATGAATGGGATTATCCCCAGAGATTCGTTATAGCTGGCGATGATTTGAATGCATTCAACCGGACATTGCAATAACGTTGATTAACCGGGAATGCTACATTTTTCTCGAGCAAGACAACTTGGGAAATGTCAGGAAAAATTCTAATTAGCGGTACAGTGATGAATTAGCCCATGTCGTTTTAGTAAATGTCTTCAATTATTTCACGTGGATATTCTGGTGCATCCTCCTCAATCCAATTCACAGTTGTTGCTCTCAACCGAGGAAAACAGGACGGTATTGCAAGAAAGTTTTCCCCTATTTCATATTCACGCTAACGCTATACCTTAATTCCAAATCGACATGGGGCTTGTTAAAAAAATACTAAAGGAAATGCATCGAGAACGGATTTGAGTTATGAGCTTGTCTCAACAATAATTTACAATGAAGTGCAATGTTTGTTTAACTACATGTATAAGCAAAGTCTCACCCCATGCATATCTGTCAATCTGCCTTTTTGTTTTCCCTATTCCTTCCCATATAATTTGTATCGCGTACATTTTAGTTTACTGGTTAAATGTGAAGATGCAATATAATTTCGGTTCGGACCGATATTAGTTATATACACTGTGAAAACATTTTTTGTTGCTTCTACTACTCCGTCCTCTTCTACATGCACATACACATGGGACAGCGTGCATAGCAATAGGATGAACGTGCCAAAAATAAAACTGCTCTAGCTCCGGGTTAACGTCTCATCAGAGTCATAATGATGCAGTGAATTCATATTGGGTAGCAGCAGCAGCAGCAGGAGCACACAAGTAGTTAGCGTCATATAAAAAACTCAAAACTCACCCATGACTCCACCGTTCATTTCTCTAAACACTTACTACAATATGAAGAATTTGAATGAGCCAGTTTATATTGTACTTATGTGGAGGTGCCTAAAAGAGACATTTTTCAAAATGTCAAATGATAAAAACTTGATCTGGGTTGCCTTATCCCCAAAAATGTCCTAGTCATAATTCACCAGTCGCAAACATCGATTTTTCTGATTTTGAAACTGATTCTGTTTGAGTTACTAGTTTGTTATGGGATAAATGTATAATTGAAATAATCCTCATGATGGCATAAAATATTGAAAACTTATATGACAGAACAGAAACTACTGCAAATAACTTTGCAACAATTTCGAATGTGGGATGTTCATAACTCCAATATTATGACTAGTTGTTCCTATTATTCCCCAGTATTATGTCCCTCCTCGTTTACATCTTTACATGATTGATCGCGCGTTTGGGGTTGCTGGCAATTTGGCATTGCATTGGCATGCCAAAATGGTCAGATCATCTGAATGTCAGCAGTGAATACGTAATTCCTGTTTACTGAATTATAATGTACGTCCAAAATCGATCTTGATCATTTTAGATACTTTCATCTGTCTCTAAAAGTTTATTTTTGAATGGCGTAGGTTTTTATGATGTCGTAAAACCGACCAGTTGCCACATCCAGATGTATGAAGAATAGAAGCTGAATTTCACATCAAGTTTAAATTTCATTGAAATGGAAACTGAACTGCTTTGTTTGTCCTATTGTCCTGCAATGCATGCTCCTGCCCAAATCCCATTCATGGTTGTTTATACTCTTCATTTGTATGTACATCTACATGCTTTCAAACGTAACGTCTCCAAAGGAATCCAAGTTCACATATACTCCGTAAAAATTGAAACTTAAAAGTGTTGTTACATGCCGAAGCCACGGCCACACCACAAAAGTCAAAGATTCCCACTATAAATGAACTTAAGGCAAACAAAACGTGAGTTAAATTTCCGCTAGTTACTTATTGCAAATCCGACATGAAATGTGTAGTGAATGATCAGTAGTATAAAGGCGCAGTTGTTCCCTCGCAGTACATTCTGCTTCCACCGAATTCGGTAACCTAAAAGTTGTACATAAAATGGACGTGCGTATAATGTTGTGTGGCTCATATCTCCAAATATTTACATTTCGTCTTTTGGCAACCTTCATGCTACACAATATTCTCTTTCAAAGAGTATTGCACAAAGTGTAAGTATCACTTGGCTTGAGCAACCACCCAGTTTTTTTTTGTTCAGCAGCTCAAACACATTCAAGAAAAATGTTCTCTGTGTGTATGTATTCAGGAAATGTATGACATCAGAGATCTAATCTCTGTGAACCTGACACAGAACGTCATCTACACCACGTACTGCGCTCCTGACACGCGACATTTTCACTGCGGATTGCAGTTTTCTTCGAAGGAAACTGCTTCTCGAGCCACTAGTAGGCAGTGGCAGTTGTGATCTGGAAGCGAAAACATTCGTTCATTCACTCTCTGCGGGATGCTTTGTTCAACACTCACTCAATCTCAGCGGAGATGGAGTGCATAACGCTTTACGCTTCTGGCTGATAATATATCTGTAATTTACGTCTACGAAAGCCTCACAAAGCTCACCTCATTAATATAAGAACACGCTCTTTTGTAACTTATGCTCCATATAACGCTCCATATAGGTATATGTACGTGTTTATATATATTTGTAACATATCGTTGTGTCGTCTCTTTTCTTAAAAAAAAACTATTTGGCAAGGTCGGTTTCTTTTCGGCGGATCGGAAAATTAGTGATAAAGTACTTGTAGAAATTCGTATGCGCCAAACCTGTCACTGAGATTTGTAAGCAAATGTATTTTACTTCTCCTCATGATATTCTGACAAATCTGATGAAAAGAAAAGGATCTCTTAAATGTTCCTCGTCATATTTCAAGTAAACACATTTAGCACGTAGAGCATGTTTCTTATTGTATCGTTGCGTGGAGGTAGACATAGGAGGTCAAAATATTACGAAAGGTTATACATGTAATAGGCTATGTACATACTTATATATCTCACGCTTTCCTAAAGATCTAGATCACCCTCTCACATTTTTTCTGTTGGATTGTTAGGTATAATATATAATTTAGGAAAATCACTTAAGCGTGAAACTTACATTTCCCCTCCTTAATCCTTTCCTGGAATACTTCGAGCTCATCCTTCTTCTTGGAAAATCGATCATCATCCAACAAGTCATCTAAATCATCCATCGTGGAGCTACTCCCACTGGTTCTTGGACTTCTTTTCGAACTCATTGAGAAGCATGTCCGGTGCACAGGGTGGGGTTAAGGTATAAAACTATCGAAGCGTAGCTTTGACTCGGGCTGTATATCTGCAATGCAATGAAAAATGAAATGGTTGAATTCATTGTAGGGCGTATAATTAATTATGCTACATAAACTAATTATTGCAAGGATATTTTTAGAACTGTCAGAACCAGAAATCCGTGGTAATCTCCTCGTGCTCGTATATTAACTTCTTTCAATATAAATCAATGTATCCAACTAAATAATCCTGTATATTCAACCTTAATTATATATCAAGTTACAGTAATTTCACGAAATCTAGAGTTACTTTTACATCCTCGATGCGACAGAAACTGATAGCCACATCTCCACTTTGGTACACGGACGGATGTAAAACGTCGTTCTGCCTGCAATTAATTACACACGAGATTGCAAAGATTTTTCTTTCAGAAACCCAACTACTTTCTACAAAGTACAAAATAAACTGTGAAAGCAGGCAACACTCTACCCGAACTCCATTTGACTAACTCCCAAGAAACCAGAAACAACAATTGTGAATGCTGCAGTGGATGTGTTGTGTGGGCAAAATTTTGCCAGCAGTACCAAAATATACATAATGTTTGCAGACAGATGGTATCAAGTATCAAGATGTCGTTTTCGATCAAAGTATAATGAATCCCTGGCGCAAATCAGATATAATGTTATGTGCAAAATTATAGTAGGTGAGAAAGTTTTTTTGAGCACCATTTGCTCCCATATTAATCTTACAACCTCGACCTAATCAAAAGCGACAAGCATTTGGTAGATGTAATCTTGTTCATGTCATCTTTTACAAGATGGGATGATCCTTTATGTCGCTGTTAGCGTGATTCAGAGAGAGGAAGCCCCTATGCGTTCTTTACTTGAAGCGGTGCATGTGTGAAAGCATTTCAACTATGTATGAATGGATGTGTAGTACAATATAGCGTCTTTGAGTGCGAGGCATATAATATGTCATGAGAAAGTTCAAGTTGACTGTGGAAATGAGCATAGTAGTGGAGTGTTCATAGCTACTGCAATTTTTCCCTTCGAGATAGATAGAATGTCGTATGTCCTGTTATTTTTGTATCATTAGTTCATAAATAACTTGTATTCTTGGCATCAACGGTCCATTTCCATTTGTTATCCCTTCACATGAAATAAAATTTGCCTTGCTGTTATTTCCTCCATAAACCCTCTTTGATTCCGTGATGTGTCATGAAACTATAAACTGTATACCTATAGAATTTTTGTCTATGACTTGTTAAGCTATTACGTTAGCTAATAGCCTTTAATGCCATTCGGCTTTACCGTAAATCGTGTTCACTCGCAAAGTCGCAACGCAAGGCTCATCTCTTTTGCCGTGGACAGGAGCTTATAATTCTTATGAAATGCGCAATACATCGAAATCATTTACTCAAGCTGACATTGTAATGGATTTCTGTTCAGCGGAGTTAATAATAGAGTATCTAGTTTTCGCCTTGTTCCATTTTACTGCGGGTTTACATCAAAATGAGCGCTTTAGTGGATTTGGCCTAACTAAAGCTAGCTTGAATTATTAACCAGATATTCCTGCAGCCAGCTTCCCATAAATTGAATTGTCAATTATGCTTGCTTCGAGGAAAATATGATGAATGATCGAACATGGGTGTCTACACGTGTTGCGCAAGAATACCTAATCCTATAAGCTTTTGTTAATTCAAAATGTTCCAATTTTTCTAATAGAGGCAGTCGCAGTGTTTTCGTGAAACGTAAAACTTTTGAGCTACGTAACTATACGTATGGTCTCATGACCTATTCACTCAAAATCTGGGCAGTGGAGCACATTATAATTATAAATATATCTCTTGCTAGCCTTCTGGAAAGAAACTCTGTCGAAAAGCTTGAATAAAATTCATAGGAAACTCATCAAGAGCTTAAGTTTGTGTTTGTGCTCCACTTACTGCCGCACATATACATCGTAATTTGGGCTACATATATGTAAATTCTCATACATAATTCACCGTGTCCAGGGCTTGTATTCTCAAATCTCATGGCGCTACGCTATGAAAGAGGAATGGGTGCCGGCCGGGCACAACCAAGAGTATAATATTAAATATTATTGTTTTTACAATATCTTACACTACGCCCTTATGCACAGCGATGAGTACTGCACATCTTCATTTGTTTGCCTGTTTCATTGGCATATATAATCACAAAAGATCACGCAAGCTTCGAATTTAGCATAATTTCAAAGTAGATTGTTGCATTGTTATTTTCGATTTTGGCCTGTCTGGGCGCAGCACTTCACCTTTCAAAAGACAGTCATCATCATCATCATCATATCTTTCATACTGTTGCGGAGTAGTGGCGTGTATTTACTACCTATATTCATGTTTGGTTCGTATTATCGTCTGAGAAATATTGAAAAATTAAGTCTAGTGACGAACCGAGAGGTAGGTAGGATAGTTGGTTGTTGGTACCCGTAACTGTATTCGTATTCACGATGGTATGTCTCATCCAAGGTAGTAGTTGAATAGGTAGTATCTGTTATTTATGTCTATGGACTGGTCTGAAAAAAGACTCAGAATGAGTGGGTCGGGCCTTTAATCCATTTGCTTACAAATCACGATAATTTTCCATTCATAATGAGATCTTTGAGATGCTTGTTTCTATAAAAGGAGTTGCTGGGTTCGTCTTTCTTCTCGATAAATAAAAATGGTGAAGGCTGCCAGCCAGAGTATAAAATCGGTAAGCAGAATGTGTTTCTCCTCCGAAGTGACATAAGAAATGGAGAATAAAATGACTCATACTCCACACGGCCAACATTGAAAATTCCTTTAAATCCTTTAAATGAAATGACACAGGAAAATTTCTCATACTGCATATATGTACGACCCGATCCATCCGACCGAATTCCAACTTTTCAACCTTCGTCTAAAACGAATTACAGGGGGTACAAATTGTTGATAACTAAAGTCACGACAAGGCACGCTGTCATGCCATGTGAGTGATTCTTTGGTAGCCGGCTTCAACAAACGGATAGTTTCAATCTGGTGAGTATTTTTACAAGGATGATATGTGCCAGTCACCAATTTGACAGGGATTTCGGTCGGGTCGGACTGAACTTATGGAAGATTTAATTTCTTACAGACTTCTCAACTCTTCCTCATGGATATACTACCGACCGACGTAAATTGGTTCGCAGTCCCAAGTTAAATATTATACACATTGGGCATACGACCATTGGAGAAACCAAGCGTGGAAGACTGAACATAGCTGGATGTTTGTAAATATGCAAATTTTCCACTACATTAAAACTTTTATCCAACTGTGAGACGGTTTTCACACTAATGCATGTTCCAACTTTCCCAACTCGAGTCATGAATAAAACAGTTGCGTAAGAATTATGCCTATTTACATGTGCATTGTGTATGGAGTATGAGGGTGCATTCGAAAACATGATTTTTTCAACAAGGATACCAACATGACTTTTCATTTTTAGCTCGACGGAGCATAGTAGGAGCGAAATGATATGATAATGAACTTAAACCTGAAGGAAATGCTTGAGCATGGAGTTAAAACGAAGTTTAGCAAAGAATCTAGTTAAGGAAGTACGGACTGTCAAAACAGTTTACAAATAAACTGACTACCGTGACACATGACGTATGCGGGTGACAAGGGTTAAAGCTATGGGTTATGTTATAGAATTTAGACGAGCGACGGAGTTGTACTGGTACCTGATTGTGGTTTATATCCAAATCAAAAAATGTTTTGCAGAATATAAGGCACTACTTGAGGTACTTTAGCTTACCAATATACAAGGCACAATATGCCTAAAACAGACAGACAGACGAATATTTAATAGCATGCAGTTCACCTCGTGGTAAAATAGTCTTCTAAAAGGTAGACGTGAAACTGCTCTCTACCGGCATTACATCTTCCATTATTATTCGCCTATGTAAATAACGTAGACACGAAGTGTAAAAACAATGCAACCTTTCAAATCCATTTGACATTCAACCACTCCATGAAACTAAAAGCTCATCGATTTACGTGTGCACTGTGTACATAAACCACATCAAATATCCACACCCGGACAAACCTATTCTTTCCATGGATCATCTCTACTACTTACTACTGACAAGACAGAGGTGATGTTTATACAACATATTTCCAGCTTTTGAATATAGCATAGCTGTTAGCACTTACATTGTTCTGTAGAAGAACCATCATGATACAATTCATAAAAGAGTTATGAAACTTGTGTGAAGTAAGTACAGGAATTCACTTTTGAATTTATTATACACACCGAAACTATTTCACAATTTACGAGTTTCACTACACACTTTTCCACTACTGCCAGTCTTTCTGTTTTGACAAAAACACTTTACGATTTTCTACTAGACGCAATTCACATCTGCAATTTGAGTTTTTCACCGTGTGTAGTCCAAAGAAGGTGATGATGATGTGCAACGTGCTTCACTCCTCTGAGCACCTAAAAACTTATGGAAAATGTAACGAAAAGACTATATTTATTAGCCGGAATTCATATTTAAACTTTTGATGCCATGCATATGAAATCTTTTTTTATTCCCATTGGAATATAAAAATGCGGAAAACTGGATCACCAAAAGTTTGCAGGTTTGCACTGATACGTGCACACTTACTACAGAATTCTTGATAAACACGAAAAAAATGTATTCAACAAGCCACTACTATTCATCTTCACATTACACTCTTTAACACTTGTGAGGAAAAAAATGTGTGGCTTTCACTTCCTCACATGCCGCCCTCCACGACGACACATATGGGCACAAAAGTCACCGCAAAAATGTCATTAATCTTGCTGTAGGCAGATATCTTAAACTATGATACTCAAGTTACGATAAACTGCATTTATCCCGTGTTTCACGAAAAGATTCCGGTGACAAAACTCCTCTTTGCTCACGCGCTCATTTGAAAACTGAAAGTAAATATTGGATGAACCACTACGTAAACTAATCTTTTTGCTAGAGGGGCGACAACGACACTGCGTTGCAGATGTAGTAGAACCCCTCTTCGTGGTCTTCGTGAGGTCTATTGTACCATAAAGGAAAAGCAACTATCGTCACATCACAGGCTCACCTACAGCCTCCTAGATCGCATGCTGACTGACTGCATCCTGAGTTGAAGATGACGAGCCGAGAGAATCTTTGTATCGCGTCTCAAAAAAGTCATACATGTTTCATGCTACCAGTAAAACTGTGCATGTGTGTTATGATATGGCGTGTGTGTGTATACATACATTCCTTCCTTCTGCATACATTCATAATCAACTTTTAGTTAGTCCAACAAGCTTTTATACTCTGTCTGCATCTCTTTCTCTCCTCCTGTCTGCCTGCCTGCCTGCAGTTTAGTCATTGCCTCTTTTGAGCTAAGTAAGTGGTGGACTTTCCTCTTTTAGCTAATTCAACTTTCTTTCCAAGGAATCCTTAAATTACATTTTATCTTCAGAGCAGCACATAAAATGCAACGCACCTTCGAGCTTGTTCTTCATATCAGTTCCAAGTGTGCAACTCCTCGTATATATCTATATATGTGCAAATGACAGTTTTCGCAGCTCATACGTCTGCGTCTCCTCGGGAAATTCGATGAATGATAAACAAAGTAATTTTCAAATGAGGTCGCCCGTCAAGTCACCTAAAAGTCAAACGAAGACGACCCCGTCTCTGCACAAATTAGATTACATTTCCCCTGCTGTCTTTCTTCGGTAAATGTACAAGAGTTAGTCCAATTGTAGTCAATATACGTACATCGTGAGATAAGTCAATGCCAAATGACTCACCCACGTAAAACTAAATCGCATGAATACTTACGACTTTTTTGTGTGGCGTACGCTCACACATGGACTTTTATAGCTTAACTTAACTAGACTTGTCAAACAAAAAGTGTGTCATAGTGTGCAGGAGTAGGGAAAATACTTCTCCCTTTTCACACCAATAGCGGTGTATAAGTACATCCTCACAGCTTGGACGTGAATCTTGTTTACTATGCGGCACAAAATCACAAAACGTCTATGAATCTCAACTCAACTTACGTCCCTCAATAAAAAGTGTGCATGGTGGATGATGATGTGATATAACTTTTAGTAACCTCTTCAGCGAGCAAACTTCCTTTTTTCAGTAAGCACCAGTTTTTAGTGAACACTTACAAACATTCAAAATAAACACCAGAATGTATCGTATACTCATTGTCAGTATTCAGTATATATATGCATGTTGACGTAGGATTTGGAACAAAATGGTGTGCACAGGATTGAAAGCCCTTTCTAAAAATTCCCCTTCAAGTCCACAACGTACGTGTGGTAAAAGAGGGAGTTAATGATGTTACTCTTATACAAAATGGAACATCTGTGAGCTGTTTCCCCCTTGTTCATTTTAAATAGTAACTAGAACATGAAAGATACAGAAAATAATAATAAACACTCCGCTCACATTACTGCAAACGAGAGTGTAAACGCTACAGGGAAGATTTAAGAAGGAAAACTGATACTTATACAAAGTCAGTTCTCTTTTCGGTCTTCCGAACTTTTTTGGGATGAGCCGTTAACATGTGCATAAAGATAAAGCCTAACCAATGTGCACTGCTACCCTCCTCTTTTAACAATCTCACAAAAGCTGCGTTTTTACATGAGCGTCTTAACCAGCAGCGAAGCGAGCATCATGTGAAGACGAGTAACTTATGATGGGGGAAGGAGAAGTATGCAAGAAAAGTGTGATTTAACGTATAGCTTGGATATATCAGTCCTCATCTGTAGTGATGTATGATGATGACACGTCTCCGTCTTCTTTTACGTTTCTCTGAGATACGATCATATTCGACGGTGGGAACTTGTTGCCTGTTTGAGTTTGGTTGGAGCTGCGGGGAAATAAATGGATGCACTTTATGAAGTGAATATTACATCGAGGAGGAGAGGAAATGCAATGGATAGTGGATTTGAAAAGATATACGCGTACAATTGTTACATTGTGCACGCTTACGCTTGTCTTCTGGCATACAGTTGTGGTTGATCTTTTGGAGATAGTGCAATCTGCCAATAACAAGCATATTACCTAATTATATGGTTCTATTGAAACTAGCGTATATCCCCCATGTGATTACAAGTGTGACGAGGATTGTAACTGTTTTACGTGATCGCTCTCCTCTCTCTCTCTCTCTCTCTCTCTCTCTCTCTCAACATTTTGTGCTATTTTCTTTGTCGAGACACACATTCCAAAAAAAACTCTTCTATCCCAAATCACATTGTATGCATGCCATGCTTCTCCTTTCGTTTCGACAAAAAATACCGCATGATCATGAGCCGTTCGTGGTTTCATTAAATACATAAGTGTCAAGATAACCAACCTTTAATTCCTTCCTCGTGTTTTCCAACTTTTGGAAATGCAGCAGAGGTTTTCCCAAATGCGTGCAATTACCACTACATTTCGAAGCAGTACATATATCTTCGCAGTTACTCAATCAGAGCCTCTGTTAAACTTCAGCGTAGAGTGGGACAGCTCGTACACGCAAAAATGTTATGGATGGGATAACGTAATGGAAATCAAATCCCGTATAAATAATTTACGGACCAAATGGAAGAGCTAGTAATCCGCTTAAAATTGTCTAATCCTGCATGCATGTTTCCTATTATTCTTTGCCACTGTTTCAACCTCGAAATTCGAGGTTTCCGAGGATTCACTTGGATCTGCTGGTGCTTCATCTGACTGAAGTGAGTGAGTGCGATGAGAGCTTCATCTGAGTGAGCGTCAAAGCAATCCATCATCTTATCCAACCCATTTCACTTCCGTCAAGACAAGGGGATTTTCGATTATGCATTACGAAAATTAATATTCTCGTCCGACGTACTGGTAGCAAAAACATTCTCATCAGCCAGTCGATGACAGGAGTACAAATACTTCTGAAGGGAATTATGATTTTTTGTCATCGCAGTTGCGTATCCCAATCTTGTTTCCCTTTTTGGGAGCATATATAAAAAAAGCATGAAATTAGAATAACTGATATTGCTGAAACTAATTTAGAAAGAGACAATCCTTTTTGCGCGTATATTATATTATATATAACATATACTTCCATCCACCGTAATTTCGTTCCTGTCTGTCAATCAATTTACACTGCTGCGGAAAAAAGTGTCTGGAGTAGGGTGCGCGTTTGCGTGTAGCCAGGTATTCTAGTCATGTCATATGTACGTATATAGCACTTCTTTTGGATTCTTTTTTCCCCTTGTGCAATATGATTCGCATCATCGAATGCGTACTTTAGGTCTGGCTGGTATGTATGAGGGAAGACGTACAATTCTCCAGTTCAGTTTCTCGTTTGCTTTCACGAGTGAAAGCAGCCTGCTCGCGACCGGGTATCCGTTTGGCAGTGAAAGTTTTCGTATGGAAAGTGGAGTCAAGTAGGAATTTCTTGAGTTCGTTTGATTTTCGCAACATGATGGGTTTAAGCAACGACACTGTAACCGTTTCTGACTACTCCCCGCCTTCAAAGGCATTCCCGCACCCTTGGTTAACCCATCCTGTGATAGTGGGCATATTGGCTGTGAGTGTGATAGGAAACGTATCAATTTTTGCAATGGTATGCTTATCGAAAACGTTCAGAAGGTAAGACCATAAGCATGCATCCGGTGGGAAATCTCTTTTATTTCCGGAGTTGCTTTTCCATTACTGGCATTCCGGATGTGTAATATTCTCCCAACTCGATTCTCTTTTCCAGGCCTTCCAATTACCTGATTGCCAATTTGTGCGTTTCGTCTGTGTACTTTATGTGCGTTTTCTCGTTCTACAATCAGAGAACAGAGGGGCTAGTAAAATTATGGGAGTACAACACCACGACCTGTCCCTTGATAGGAGTCTTTCAAAGTAAAAATTTGCATATTTGCATTTGCATAAGTATTAACAACTAAAATAAAGGTTTGCAAGTTAAGTATATGCAGCGAAAGCGGTTTTGTGAAAAAAAATTTCAGGGCTGTCCATTCCCGTTTTACCATACACCATCATGGCTATTAGCTTGGATCGCAGTAAGGCAGCACGGAATCCATTGGATCATGCCTCAAACCAAACGATTCTTCTTCAAATTCTGTCAATATGGATTTTAGGATTGTTTATTGTGCTCCCCAACAGTGCTATCTATCAATATGATGAAAGCTCCCGAAGCTCCTATAAATGCAAAAAGGTGGGAACGCAAATATTCCAATTCTAAGAACTTTTTCCATTACAATCTACGTTGAATTTATCTTTGGTGGATTTTATTTGTTTTTCTTTCAAATATCCACAAAATGTGGGGTGTGTTGTAATCAAATAATATAAAATATTTACTACATATTTGTTTGCTTCTTCTGAGTACATTTGACTTTCACATGAGCAAAATTAAGAGGTATATGTATTGACAATATAATTTTCTTATTTTCTCCTGTTTTTCCTTTCCCACAGGTTGCTCTAGGAGGAAGTGCGACTCTCCAGACAATTCATGCAATCGTTGTATTGACATTTGTATACCTGATTCCGACATATATCTTAGTTAAAGGTAAGCCAAAATAATAATATTCTAGTATTGATGTATTATAATAAAGTTGATTATAGTGTTACGGTACGGTATGTGTCTATCGAACTAATAATAGGTGTACACGTTGAGTAATTGGGTTCCCATCATAATACTTTCAACTTGTAAACAAACAGTAAATATTTGCTGCGTTGTGACTGCCGTTGTCAGTGTCACTTTCACCTATACCCCTTTTAATTGCTTGGTTTAAGTATGGAATGATGGGCATGATTGTGGTATTAACTGGATTATATGGAGCCTAGCCTAACCTCCAATCGATACGAGTAAATGAGTAAAAACAAGAGACAACAGCTACATCACATAAAGCAGCAAATTGGATATAACACCCGTCGACAATAGAAAAGCGTACACTAAACGGCAACAGAATGTGTTGAGTGGGGTAGACAATCCAATTAAGCCGAAATTACGGAAAGGGATACAGGGATACAGGGAGGGTTGAGAGAGGGCATGTCTCAAGATTTAAGGGTTTGGGGCAACGTTACCAGCCATTTTATGTGACAAAATAATAATTAAAAAGTTTGAAAAGTAATTTACGTTCCTACGTACGTAATGTTGAGACACTTTTTATGTAAAAGAACAAAAAAAACCGTCAAAAACAAAATTCCGAGAACTGCGAGAAACTAAACGCGTCAGAGCCGAGTGTCTTGCTTCATCAAACAAATGTTTTATGCATTGCGCACCCATAAAAGGTTTTTATATGATAGATCAAAAGCCAAGATAATGTTCAGAGCAGGTATTTATCACTCCAGCCAGCCAGATGTGCTGTCTGCAACATAAAGGAAAAGTTTTTCAGGGGATGGAACATATATGGCATCCATGGTGGTGGTCGACCGTATGCTGCGGTTGTAATACGAATATAGATGCCTATTTCCAAAGGAATTCATACTCGAGAACAAAAGAATCTCATGGTCATATGTGTCAGATGACCAGCTCAGCTTTGACAGTTTTTTCGCAATTTGCTTGACACTAAAATGCCATATTATGCCATTTGTAAAGTAATCCCGATTACTCCGGGGGCAACTCGAGTGAACGGTTGCGTCAGGTTGTGTAACAAACAACCTTTCAACGGAGCAGCATCAGTATTTAGGGCAGGCAGACAAATTCAATGCGCTATCTCTCGATAAAGAAAAATTGTTGCTTTCATGAAATCTTTTTAATGGTAATGGTGTGGTCTGACAATACATTTGGCTGTGACATGCTCTTTGTTTAGATCTTGTTCAGTGTGATTCAATATTCATACATGTCATCTTTTACAAGTGCCTACTCATATTGTTATGCGTTCTATATGTTGATTTTTTAAATGTAATCGTCATTCGTTTCTTTTACAGTGTTCATTTTTATTTGTTCGTTTATAGAATTCATCACGCTCCGTTCGAAAATGAAATTCCTCACACTCAGTCAGGTAAGTGAAAAGATGAATTTTTGTTACTAGAACTCAGAGAAAGTACAAAACTATGTCACAAGTCACAATAAGTTTAGAAGACATGATTTTCATGTTAAGTACAAGCGATAAATGAGAAACGAAAAATCAATAAGGAGTTACGTCGCAGAGCGAATGAAGAATGTAATGAAGTTATTATATGAACCTATAGCGAGCAGGTCGTGGCTAATGGTATTTGGGTGTTCTCATGTATCATGTATCATTCAAAATGCAATTGCAAGAATTTTCCTATTTTAGTTATAAGAACCCCTGTTTTATATAATCCGAGAGCCCCGAGTTGTTCGTTTTGAAAAAAGTCAACGTATCTATGCCCATTTCTGAAAATTCTGCTACAAAATGTAGAAGCTTCTTTCCCTTTCCCTAATTACGCAAATGCAACAAACCCAGAGACAATGAGGTAGATAATTGCCAAATGGCGGATTTCATGAACGTGCCCACTTGTAATTCTCGCATCACATAATTCCCTTAACCCGTTGGCTGCAAAACGGATTTTTTAAAAGGAAATGAAATGGGAGAAGGATTTACTGGATATTTAATGTGTGGTGTAGGCTTCTGCTAAAATACTCTATATTTAATGTAGGTCGAACAAAAGAAGAGGTTTCAGCATCGACTTCGATTGATGCAGAATTCGTGTATTTTCACCGGAATATTTGTCATTTGCTGGCTCCCACAAGGTATATTTCAGTTCCCTTTTGATCTCCCAAGCGAGATAACGAATGGAGCGTTCATTCAAGCACTCACCAAACCACGGGACTACTCTCGGCAAGTCGTTCTGCTCAACACATGTCTAAATCCTATTCTCCTTTTGTTACTAAGCTTTGACGTGAGAGAATACCTGGCATCATGTTCCATTGTATAAAAATATCATACGACTATATATACGAGTTTACTCATCTTATTGCCCTACAGTGCTAATTAATTTTGTTTTAGATGATTCACTAGCGAATTTTGAACCGCACTTATATTACAAAAAAATTATTGAGTATAGTGACAATGCGCTGGATCCATGATTCTATAACGGAGCGAGACGCAAATCTTTAACGGGCACAAACTTGCAGTTTCTTTAAAAAGCTTATTTGGTATTGGAGTTGGATGATTCACAGTGTAAAATTAAGTAGAAAGAAAGTGACAATTTATATGGTAAAACTGGAACTCCACAGCGGTGCAGCATGTGAAAACGAAAATGGCGTGAATGCTTAGTTTTTTTGAGTGATGATAGCAATGTTGAAAGTGCTTACGGGGTTGAAAACCTGTTTTGTGATTCGCTTCTCCGATTTTGCTACCACTTCCGGACCATGATGGATCTGAGCTATATTTCAGAAGCAAGCAAGCAAGCAATTATGAAATGAGCTGCAGGACACGTCTCGCGATTTTGCAGAGAAAGTGTTCGCTGGGTCTTCTCGGAATGTTATATTACATCTACTTTTTTTTAAAAAAAAGTTTGCCTTGTGTTAATACGTAGAATAAATATCTATTGAAAGCACAATTCAGTATTCAGTGTGAAAGTTTTTCTAGTATTAAGATATAGATAAGGTAAGGAGTAACTGTTCTAATAGTAATTTAATTAATAGTTTAATTAATTTGGCAAGGGCTAATCCAATGTTTATTGATTCAAGCATACCTAAAGTGCTTTTACCTATACATTTTGAATGTTAGCGTAGAAAGTTTACGTCATAACCAGACTAATCGTAAGCTTATGCAAAAGGCAAGAACGTGAAGAAGTTTTTTTGTGTCATTAAAAATGTGCGGTACGCCAAATACACACCGATATCGGTGATATCTCCGCACGACCCTGTCGATTGTTCAGGTTTACCTTAGCAAACTTTTCTCTGGGTGAATCCAAACGTTCACAGACGCTTGACGCTTTGGGTCGCAGAACTGTGCTTGAGTTATTGTGCTTAATGACGAACTTTTAATTGGCTGCAATACAACACTTTTACGCTATTATGGTGTGTGATCGCTGAAATCAAATGACGATCCTCTTTTCTGTATTAATTATTAACTCCAAATGTCAAGTTATGAAACAGGTGCGGATGAAATGGTTTATAATGTTCAAAAGTCTAAGTTGGAAGAGTTTCATTACGGAAAATTATAGCAAATTTTAAAGTAATTTATTAACTCTATATTCATAATTCGCAGTATAATTAAATAAACTTATATCACAGAATAAATATAACTTATTATATCTCAATAAATACAAATATTTCATGTCATGATCCATTTCTGCTCCCAGCATTCTCATTTATCATAATTCTATTTTTGGCATATAATTATAAAACTCGATACTAGGTACTAAAATAAATTTGCACATAAAATCCGGATAAGTCAAGCTATCTCTGGATTCAAAAATCCCAGTCAGGCTGACATCTCCCTATTATGCTGTAATAACTTCCTGGTGGACAAGCATTCCTCACGAGTGCGGCCCGTCCTTCGATTTCCCTCCCTGGAATTCCACATTTAGGTACAATATCCCCAACATTGAATAGGACAAGCTCTCCCTTTTCACAGTTTTCCTGGGATTCTGCATTCAACAAAACACATGGACCCGTTCCATTCAGAGGAACCCAAACAACCGTTCCATTGTTGTTCGGAGCAGGATCAGACGAAATTCTGCTTATTTTATTGTCCTTGGCTGACGTAACAACCGGGCTCTCCGTCCACAGTTCGGGTGTTAGCAGCTTTGAAGCCCGACGTCTACTCCCACCAGCACTTGGAGCTGAAGAACTGCTAGCTTGGGAAGGACACTTCTTTTTCTCGCAAACTGGCCCCTTCTCCTTCCGGCTTAATACCAACCATTCTCCTTCTTGACAATAGGCCTGTAAAAATTCAGGCGAGGAAACATACAGCTTTAAAATATTTAATGAGAAATGGGGTTCAGTGTTACGACGAAATACTACTAATAACGAAAAACGACGCAAAAACAGTAGCTGGCTCGAATGCAATCCTCTTCTTTCGTAAACGTCTACTCGTCAAATATGCAGTAGACGTCTCAAAAACCCCACTGGACATTGGACTGGATGATAAAAAAAGAAGCAGAGCTATTAAAATTCTACGACAGTGCCATCCTCTTTTTTTATCCATTTCCACAAGAAAGGGTTATCGTAAGTGATATAAAGAGATTAGGTAATGTATCAGTTTCACATTTGGGAATTTAGACAAAATGAAACCATACAATCATAAAATGAAATTAAATGCGCATATAGGTAGAGAGGGGGTTTGGGGGTATCTACTGATTTTCGCCATTCTAGTCAAAACACAACTTCAAATCAAATAGTACGTTTACTTAAATATATCGCTTTGGTATAAAAGGCGCTCATGCATTTAACCCAGTTCAATTTGTTGGAATTTGGAATCGAGAGTGACGTACCTGTTCGTACAATCTGTAGCAGGCGTTTGTGTCTGGATGGTAAACCAAAGGGATCGTCCTTACTATTAGACCTGCTTGTTTGTCCTCTCGCCGACTAATCCTGTTTTGAAAGTCACACTCGCAATATCCATATGCTTCGCTATCGATTTCCGCCACGAATATCATATTCCTCCCACAGTGCCCTTGGCTTCCCACCACGGCACATTTTCCTTCGCGTAAGTCATACCGGAGTTTATTCAAAACGGTAGGGGGGCTATCTCCAATCTTGCTCAACCCACTGGTCTCATTTCCGTCAAGGCCAGGATGCGGACATAAAACATTCCTGGAATTCCAGGAGAAAAAAGTCAAATATTAGCCGTTTTCATAAGTAACATGAAACTATGAAAGACTCCCAGAGTCCCCAGATTTACACTATACATCACGCTATTTTGCGCATTTTTAGGCACATATCCAATCTTTGAGAGGCATCAGGGAATTCATTAAGATTGTCGGAAGATTTCCTTTAGGAAACGCCTTTTTACGGTTCGCCTCGTAGTGTTAGGAAAATTAAAGTGTTTTTTTCTGAGAAAACCGGAGAGGTTTCTTCAAAAGATCTTAGGTCTTAGGGTTAGCATGTGTTTGCGTGCATATGCAATTATAAGTTCTTTATACATATGGCCAGGCAAGTTGTAGACAGATAAAAGAAAATATATCTTATTTGAAGGGCAGCCACAGATGAAGAGACATTTCAGAAGAGTAAGTTTTTCTTACCTCAAATCCGCATCTTCCCTCGTCTTCAGACCAGATTCACCCTCAATTACGACGCTAGATAAAAAGTCCTCATTTGAAGAGTCAATTAATTCCTTCCCGGAATCCCCACTTTTTGAGGAGATGGAGGCTGACTCTGGGATTGAGTTTTTACGTGAAAATAAAGCGATTCTGGGTTGTGTCCCGATCCCGATATCTTCCGGAGACGCTGGGATTTGAGTGTTACACGTGACTGGTGGAGTAACACTAACAACGTTGCCGGTGTCGACGTTCTCCTCCTCACCACTGGTAGGGAATCTGAAAGACCTTGAAGACGGAATAGTTCTGGACTCTACGAGAATCCCATTTTTCACAACAATCGCACAACATGCGGCCAGGATGATTGCGTTAGTAAACCGAAATGGCCTGTCTGTTTTCATAATAATGAAATTGCTTTGTAATCCCATAATGATTTGTGTGTTGGTTGAAAAACTTGTAACCATTCAATATAATTAGAAATTAGGTATATATATCCAAAAAAAAATTGTCTTGTGTCCTCGAGTACGCAAAGTCTTGAAAATTATTACAATGTTCTGAATCAAGCAGGCGAAACTTTTTTCTCTCCAAAAGTTCACTTTCAATAGAAACTTATACAAGTTTGCCCTACTTGAAAACTTTTTAATTGTACAAAGTTGGAGGGACTGTGCTGTTCCTTGTTTACTTTGCGAATGAACGGGATGCACAGTTTCTTTTATATGAATATGCCAAAATAGCCGATTGTTCTGGTATTCCACAGTATTTCTTTACTCGGAATAAGGACCTTTTACATGCATGTGTTGCTATTATTATGAATCTTCCATCCACTTGTTAACTGTATATGGGTTGTTTATAATGGAGTATTTTGTATTCAAGCAAACTCTTAAGCAATCAAGGAGCAGGTTAGAGCGGCATGATTGGCATGCACTCCTTAGTTAGCCTTAATGGGATACCCTTCAATGTAAATATTGGAGTGCGTAATTGTTACGTGTCACCATTTGAATTAGTAAGTTGACACCCAAAGACACATTGGCCTACCATCATCATTAGCCTATGATTAGCATAAGATTTATGTATGTACAATTACAATGCTCAATGGTGGCTGCATTGCTGGTTGAATGAGTTTGCGAATAATATGCTTATAATACCTAGTAGAGTGCATATTCGCAACAGTAGTTCATGACAGACGTTTGCCCGAAGGATGCGTCTAGCTAGTGTAGTACTTTTGCAGTAAACATCTTGAAAGGGGTAACAGTAACCTGCCAAGTGACTTCATGCTCTCCTTGAGATTTCCCTTTCATTCCGTGCTGGCATTTCAACAGGTTTTCGTTGATTCCTGTATCATATCGCTATCGTTGATGATCTTGTTTACGTACTGGGGCCACATGGGAAATGTAAGCTTTATGAGCAACTTGATTCACTTATGGAGAATTAATTGCAATCAGTCATGATGATGATGACGACAACAGGATGTGCTTTTTATCAAAAATACTTGGGGCTATAGCTACCGTACCACCACTGCGGCTCTTGTCATCGCAAGACGTTTTGCCAAAAAAGTATCATTTTTACCCAGACCAAAGATTCATGAATACATCTCATGTGAACTATAGGCAGTGGCCATTGTTTTCAGGGACGTTTAGGTACATGGTCAAGTTCAAATTTTGTTGTGGACGTTTTAAGGATTGAATGAAGTTGCATCAACGTTGCAGCGTGGAATGTAAAAAAATGGGCAATATGCTTCACCCTTTTGTTATGCATTATGCAGTTCACACTCAACTCATTTCACTTAACGTATTCTCAAGTGCATGCTTTGGAATTCCAATCTGATGAAGAGTAGATATGCATTGGAACGTTTTTTTGTATTCTGGTCTGACACTCAGGCAAAAGTTAAATTAACAATGAATGCTGTTCGTTCACATGTATATGATAATATTTTTGTATACTCTTCCTTCCACAAGTTTAAGCATTTTTTTCTCTTCATCTTCAATTCAACTTTGTAAGCACCCCACTGACAATTTCCAGCAACTTCAGCAATGAGGTAAGCAAACGAAAAAATTCTTGGTAAATCTCGAGCAAATTCCGTGAGCCTTGTACTTTGTCCCCAAAAGCATTTCTCAGCGCAAAACGTTTCAGACAAATCCAAGTGGTTTGTTTGCCATAGTTGAAAAACGTTGAATACAGCGTGCCTCTAAAGGTCAATTCTAATGATTCACCGTATTCTGGATGATTCTCAGAGGTCAAGCGTAGCATTAAAGGATAAATCGCCCACTTTTAATACACTTCACAAAAGAGGAGGAATTTCCTCTGATCTTCGTTTTTAATACATTATGTAAGACTTCGTCAGAAAATTAGGGTCTAGAAGATACTACCGTCTTGCCAACTTCAGGGGCATTGATTTTCAGGGTCTGTAAACATTTTTACATGATGCTCCGAGATGACACATTCAATATTGTATTCTTATTCTACTTCTTCTTAAAGTTCCAAATCCTTTTCCCAGAATTCTCATCAGGTTGATAGTATGTTTCAACGTTGCCAAAAATGTCGTTATATTTCGGTAGCTGTTGTTGTGCCTTGCTTTTATTGAGGCTTTTCCCAATGTGTTGAAGCTCTTGAGTAATAATGAAGTAGTACGGAGAATTGTTTGCTAGAATGTGCTTTAGATCATTTGTATCTGTTCCGTTACTTTTATCCCCGCGAGAAGGAAACGCACCAGCAGTCCCCCTTTCATTTCCCTCCTTTTCAAAACTCACTTTTGTCTCCCCTCCACCATTCTTCTCGACCGGGCTTTCTTCCACATTCCTGCAAACTTTGAGGTGATATTTGCAACAATGTGCCGCTTACGTCGACGACGACACCACAGCCGTACAGTTATAAAGTAGAGCGCTTCCATGAGACTAAGCCCACTGAAGCCAAGACACAATCCTAGTAATCCACCTGTGTTGGCTGGATTTACGAGCAGGTCATGCGAAAGAGGAATAATTTTTTATTATTTTGTCTGACAGGGAAGCGCTGTGACATGAGGAACTTTTCTCCGATGCAATGTCGCTTTTAATATAGTCCATATGTCAACAACACAAAAAGCAGGTTGTGTGGATCATGCTATTTTTTTGGAAGACAATATATCCTGAAGGTCATCGGACCACCGTGGCATATGAATCATGTCATGGCGTCGTGACTTGATGTGGTTTTAGTAAAACACGAATAGAATGTGCGAATAAATAAGAAAACTCATATATAACGTTTTTTAGCCTTGTCAAGGTGTCAAATATTTGAGCCACCCTAGACCACGAAACCACAATAAAGGATGTTTTGACTCGCAAACAAAAGGATGAAAGCACGCGTATTTATAGTGCACAAAGGTGATTCTTTTTTACTAGTTTTTTCAACCCGCCTATTAAATCTGTCTGTCCGTAAAGTTCCTTCCTGACGCGGGCGTAAGTTGACTCTTGTCCAAAATATACGTGAACAATACTAACATTCCGCTGGGACCTGGAGGAGGCATGGCATGATAATGTATGTATGTAATATCCATGTGTTTTTTTCTTAAATATTTAGCGTTAATATGTCTGAACAAAGTACGTATGTAACTACAATATCTACTACCGCTAATGAAACTTATGGAGCCTACTAAGCTAATGGAGCCTTAATTATATGTAAATAAAATAGAATTTGCACAATCTCTCCAGGAATGTCTGGATACGGGACGAACGAAAGTGCCGTGTGCCCTGCGTTGCGCAAGATATAAAAGCAGGTTGTCCTACATTTCTCAATCCGGGGCATGTTGATAACTACATATACTTACCAAGAAGCGGAAATGTTAGCATCATCAACCCAAATATTGTAGTCGCTCTGCATGGCAGCTTTTGACGAATCAATTTGATATTCAATTTCTGTGCAGACAAGTAGACAGTCGCTGCAAATATTTTTCACTCCGTAGCGGTAAGCTCGTTCTGCGTAATATTTCAATGGGGGAAAAAGTAAAGACTATTATTCATTTTGTGCAAATATTACTTGAATTTCAACCCACTTGTAAAAACGTGTAGCAAATCTAGTAAATAGGAATCAGGGCAAAAGAGCAAGGCTGACAATGTAATAAACCTGACAAATATGCAGGGTATAGAGAACTTGCGACTAAATTTAATGCAGATTGGCTATTTTTTACCTTTTTAAAATTTTGAACATTGTGTTAAACGTAACTTTTTATGCTCTTTCGATTAAGCTATCACAACCTGTAGGTTGCCATTTAAAAA
>JAANSN010000350.1:0-63928 GCA_036850665.1 Dicranocentrus wangi | reverse complement strand
ATTAAGTAAGTATAGTAGCGAAGAAAAGAGCACAAAGAGCATCATCATTCTCATCTCATCTCTCACAAGTTAAAATGTTGTGAAGGTTGTTTGCTGCTCTCAATCTTATTACGGGTTTCCGAATTGGCTGATGTTGATGATGTTGTGAATATGTGGATGCGTGGCGGATATATTCCATCCATCCAACTTGCACTTTTTTCAGGGTGAAATATATGCATAGCGTAAAAAAAAAAAGAGTGGATGGATGGATGGATGTGTAGTAAGTAATTTCCTTGAGTTATATATCACCACATCACCATCAAGAATACATAATATGCTTTTGCTTATAAGAAGACATTACCATTTTCTAAAGTCTCACAGTCCTCTTGTACGAGACTCTCTTTTGTGAACACGCACTATTTGCCTTTTTTTTCAACTTTTTTTGTTTCGTTTGTTTTTTTTTCCTTCTTGACGAAACACGACGACTCCACTTGAGAGCAAAAGAAGAAGAAGAAGAAGCAAAAGTATCGAAAACAGTTATACTCTCTGTGTCTGACTGACTGACTCCATTCTCACTCAAGTCGTCGTCGTCGTCTCTTGTACTCCATCCAACTCCAATTGGTTTATCTCTCCAAAAACCTCTATACTACAATTCTTCCCTTGTTCACAATTTCTCTTTCTAACTCCTCTTTTGTCAATGCAATATGCAATGAATGTGTGTGAATGTGTGTGTATTTTAAGAACGTTTTCCCGTCGACCATAACGAAAATGCCGACCATGGGAAAAATGTTAAAAGATTACACACTCTGGCTGGCTGGAGTCACATCACACATCTATCCGTCCATATATTTTGATATTTATATCGCGTTTTCTTTCTAGCTGGTCATTCCATTTTACCCATTTTCCAACACCCCCTTTGAATTTTCCCATTTGAATCCCCTATTTACGTAGCTTGGAGCTATATAACTATATAAACTTATAATGTGACCATGCATAAATGGGAAATTTGGACAAGGTTCAATTCAATACGCACGAAAGTGCGGATAAAAAAAATGTACATGACATGCCATCAGCCATGCCATGCATGGAAAAAGTTTTTGATTTTTTTTGCCATGTTCATTCATTCCCGACACAAGTTCCACATGGTTTTTACAAACTGACAATGCGTGCTTATTGTAACAGTGATGTTCGTTCGTTCTGTACGGTTCTCACTCTCACCAACTTTAGTCCTTTTTACACGCAGGTAGCGAATGTCAAAAAAAAGAGAATGGGAAATGAATAAAAAGAAAAAGCTTTTTTTTGTGTGTATAAAAGAGCTTACCTGACTCTCACTGTCACACCGGCACTTGACAACAGTCCAATTGCGGGATTTCTCGCAAAAACATCCATTGTCAAGTTGTGCACATTCCCGTCGCTCAATTACCCACGTGTAGCCACCACCACCACCGCCACCCCCCGTGTTCTCGCCATCCCTGTGGGTTGTTGTTGCATTGTTGTAGGCAGCTCGGTTGAGTGCATTGCTGCCAAAATTATTTGCCGACGATATCACACCTTTGCCGCCGCCTGCACCAGTGGTGATGGTGATACGACTTTCCCGAGCCCCAGCGCACAAAGGGCTTGTTGAGATCATTAGCAGGAGGACGAGGGTGGCGGTGGCGAACAACATTGATGATGACGAGTTACTGCGAACTCGAAGCCATTTCCTTTTCGAAGCATTTCCCCAGCATCCTACTCCAAAATACTGCTGGATGGCGGCAGGGGAATCGCGACAAACCCAGTTCACTTTCTGGCGCTCCATGATGATGTCGATGATGTCGTTCTCCCTGTTACCATTTGGATCCTTTTGTTACAGCAGCGTCCGTTGACTTGACACACTCAACAATTTGTCATCGTTTAGGCAATATTAAATTAGCTTTAATTGCGCATATTTATTCATCATCCCTAGTCGACTACATGGATAATAATACATGATCACTGAACCAAAACTTGAGTCATAGTGCATTCATTTTTAACAAAAACTATATTATATCTTGTTTATCAGTTATTTATATAGTCAGAGGAGTTGCCGTCGTCGTAACAGGAAAAAAAATCTGCATTCCAAATCAGCCGTCAATAATATGGAAGTCCAACTGGCACATTTAGTAATGCATATATATATATATACTTCATTGAAGGAGGAAAAATAAATTGTCTATAATATATTCACACCAAAACCGACCGAGAGCGTAACAAAAAAGCGATTCTTTTTATAGCGTATTTAGCGTCGCCCCATCTCTATTTTTGTAATCTCCTCGAGTTTTTCTCTCTTGTTGTTGTTTTTTTATTCATGAATAGCGTTTTTATCGCTTCAAAACGGCCAAAAAATCTACCACATCCGTTGCGAGAGAACTCACAGCGCTCCTGCAACCTTTTTTTTTTTTATTTTACAAACAAATTATAACAAAACCCAGCACTTGTTCACATCTCACTATGTCGTCGTTGTAGTTGTTGTACTACTTGTCCTTTTGTCACACAAAAACTCTGAAAACTAGTGTAAAAATTTTTTTTCGCTTTCGTTCATAATATTATATATATCCTCATCTCCGCCACCACCATCATCAGAGTGGCGTTGCGTTGCAAGTTTCGATGATGAGGTTGAGGAGGTGGATGAGAACGATGCACACGGTGGCTGACACACTAGCAAAGTGATGAATGAAAGGAAAAAGTAGTACGGTTTTGTTTGCCTCACACACAAGTGGTGGTGGTGTATGTAGTGTGACAAATGAATGTAAATTTTGAAATTCAGTAGTATGTAGTTTAGTTGGTATTTAATTCGAGAATCCAACACTTTTCTGCTGTATTTATATATATACAGAGTGACGATGATGATGGTGATGATGACTACCTACGTGCATATCAAATATGAAAGTCGTCGGCAGAGGTTTTTAGTTAGTGATTCCCCTCAACGTGGAAAAAAATGGCTTTGGTGATTTAGATAAGAAGAAAAGTAGGGATTTTGTGATATCACAAAAAAAATGTCTCTTCTTGTCTGTTTGCTGGCTTGTCACCTCAACTCAACTCAACTCACAACCATCAGCAGCAGCAGGCAGTGCAGTGGCTATATAATCTGGATTTTATACAATGTTTAGTTCTTGTATTTTTTTCTTAGAGAAAGCAATCACATTTACATTTACACCAACCAAAAAAAACCTTTTTTTTTTTACAAAAAATGGTTCTGGTTTTGCTTCTAAAAACAAATTGATGTTAATACGCTCTAAAGTGTTGAAAAAAGGGAAGAGATGCGCAAACTCACGAATATATCGTAGGAGGAGATATTTTCACTTTAGAAAAAAATAATGGATTTTATATTTTGTGATGTGATGATGACGATGATGATGATGATGTTTTTCAAAGAGAGCTTCTTTTTTGTCACTGGGGTGGAATAATTCCCATGACTGAGCAGCTTTATACATAAAAATTAGTTTGGGAACGGTGACTACTACACATGTAAATATAAATATATTTAAAAAAAAAATGAATTACTTCACTGCACACTACCAACTATAAACTAACTCTAGCGAGTTGGCTGTTGGATTGTAAATGATGGTTGACAATGCAATGCAAAGTTGCACTACTAAAAGTAAAATGTATATATATATATATACCTAGAGAGTATAGTATTGTGATTTTTATAGGGAACGACAAACAACTCGTGTTTTCTCAATGAAACATACATACATATATTGTCGTAAAAATTATGAACACGTTTTTAACTTCTACTTCTCCTCCATTTCATATCAAATCATTACGACATGATAAAAGGGTGTGTGGTGGTGAGGTGATAGCTCTCAGTCTCATTTCACTCTTGTAAGACAGGTCACTACTATAAATTCATTTTAATTGAGGATTATTATTGTGACGCGCTAATGTCTCCACAGGAAGCGGACATGTTGAGGGTACGTACTACTACTCCTCTGATTCCCTTCCTCTTGCATGTAGTGCAACAGGAGCTCGGTAGAAAAAAAAAGTTGATAATTAGCACCTATTCAGATAATTTTTTTTTCTTCTACTAATACATCTTGTGTTGATTTCGTTTTCATTGCCGTCGGCACTCTGGCTGGGCTCTGGGCTCTCCTATCGTGTTGATGATAATGATGGTTGGTGGGATGATGATAAAACTCTTGGAGGGTAAGCAGGTGTAATCATAATAAGCGTTTGACTTTTCAAATGAAAAATGACAAAGCGACTTATATAGGGGAAAATAATAAGTATTTTATATGTGGAGGTTTCTTGCAAATTTAAAAATACTTAATATATAGCGTGACAGCAAAAGGGAAAAAAAACTTTCTTGGCAAAATACTCTACACTACACACGACGTCTACTACAAGTATTTAAAACTGAGAGTTTTCTATAATCCAAAACTCCAAACCAAAAAACTGTGTCATTTAGTCATTTCATTTTTTAAGAGCAGCCTCCTCCTCCTCCTCCTCCAAAACATATATAACTGAAAACTGCTTTTCTGTCTCTCTAGTTTAATCCCAAAGTTGTTGACACTGCATAAAATTCGTCAAAAAGTGTTACATTGCACATTGCTCGGAGAATATAGCTCACGTTTCACATTTTATTTTTGACTTCTTCTCTGTGGTAGGAGTAGTCATTTACATCTCCGATGGGATATATTATTAACAGGTTTTTATTTTTTACTTTAGTTTCACCCTATTCTGCCGCTCCAATTCCTCAGTTGATGTTATATAATCATAGCAGGCAGCAGCGGGGCTCTCGGCTGTAGCTGTGATGGTGCACTTTTTGCATGAAAAGTGCATGAAGCATGCAATGCTCCTGTGCTCAACTCTCTAATAATATTAAAATATGCAGTTTGAATGTGTATCCATTACGAGATTAATTACTAGTTTGAGCTGACGTGATCTTTCTTACATTTAGAGATAGAGAGAGAAAAAGTTTCAGTACAACTCCCTAAAATAATGCCGCTCTGATTTCGACAATTTTTTCCCCTTGCTTGCTCGCTACTCCTCCAAAAGGGCCACGAACCGGTGAACACTTAAAGGCTCTAAGGTCTGTCTCAATTCTATAGTCTCCTTGGCTTGACGACAGTCCCTCTTCTCATTTGGGATCACTATAATATATCCCAAAGAAACAAATCGTTGATCCCATGAAAAGCACAAGAGTGAGTAGTTTACTAGCGCATATAAAACTCAAGGCACATCTCCATTTTTATCGTCTGCCCACAGTAACACGATGTTGTATGTTGTTGTCGTGCTCACACATCAACATCAACAACAGTTTAATTCATGCTCAGATTTTCAGGTAGTTTTTTATTATTGTAACTTGTTCAAACAGTCATTTTTCCATGGAACAAGTGGCAATGGCAATTCGACAGTCTCCAGTAGTAGTCTCCACTCCACACACTGCCACCTCGTCGACACAACAACAGTAGTGGTTTTAGGGAAGAAGGATAGCAGAATGGTGGTGGTGGTGGTGGAAAGTAAAAACTTACTCCTTTAACCTCATCATCTCATTTCCCATGGCACAGAACAGCAGCACAACTTTTATTATTATATTGTCCTTTTTTTTCTCCAAGACAACTTCACCACTCGGGTTTGGATTTTTTTTTTGAACTCGAGGAAGAAAAAAAAACTAGACTCCCATAACACGGAAAAAAGTGCCATTAGCATAGGAGAAAAATCGTAATGGTTGCACCTGACGCTGGATTATTCACCACCAGCCCTTGATTTAGTTTGTGCAAGGTGACATGATATACTGACTGACGATGACGACTGCTGTTGCTTTTTCTTCACCAAGACAATCAACAATGTTGTGTTTTTTTCTTCTCTAGTTTCTTCCGAGAAGACTTAAAGTTGTTGAAAATGATTCACACTTTACCTGAACCTGAACATAATCATCCCCATCCCCATCATGCACAATACAAATAAGTAGTATATTTTCAGAACAGATCAGTTATTTTCCCTATTGTTAAAACTCTGTTGCACTTAACAACAAAATCATATAATAATAAAGGTTTTTTAACAGGTTTTTTTTTCTTTTTCACGATTCGCGTTGAAGCCGCTACCCGTTGTTGTTTATTTTTTTTCTTTAAAAAAATACTAACAATACATATATCGGTGTTCCTTCTTCTCCTGTAGGTTATGGTTTGCTACTTTTTCTTTGTATTAAATTCAAAAAGATACTTATAACATAATTGCTCTCTCTCTGACGGTTCTTATGCCACTTTGGTATCAAAAAGCCTTAGTAGTAAACTATTATTGTATATTGTAGTCAAAAAAACAAGGCACAGCAGAGGCGCATGATGATGATGAAAGAATAACGCAGAACAACGGTTTCTTTCTCTGTCCGCGTCCGTCTGGTTCGGAGGCTGATGCTCAACTAACTAAAAAGGGGTTTCAAGTGTGCATGCAGCAACTATGAAAATTCTTCATGAAAACATCGTAACGTAACCAGCCAGAGTGCATACAATATACAAAATTGCTCTCACGTCAGACTCAGCAGAAGAACACCAGTATTATTACTACATGATGCCTATCACACTTTTTTCTCTCGCTGTACATATATCCAACAACACCACTCTCCTCGGCTCGATCTGATCCTATGTCGTTTCGTCGTTCTCTGTTCTGTTCTCTCTGACTGACTCTGACCCAAAATGTTGGAGATTCAATGCACTATCTACTGCACTGCACTACACTGCTCCATCAGCTCCATGTATTAAAAACTGTACAGGCTGTGGGGTGGTTAGCGTTTAGCTGTTGGATGGAATAGTAAAACTACTGTGTGAAGTGATATAGGAGAACACAGAAGAACACACACATGTTCATGAAAATACATATACACAACACAAGTTGTTCATAGTGTGTGTTGTTCACTGATTGTTATTTTCTCTCCCCTCGACTTCGACTTCCATTTTCCACATCCACAATCCACAATCATCCACAACTGAAGTTGTTGTAGTTGTAGTAAAAAAAAGAAAGAAAAAAGAATTGTCAGCAGCAAGTGAGTGTGAGACTATGTGTGAGTTTAGGGCTATGAGCTGGCTTTTAGAAGAGAATTTCCGAAGAAAACCAAAGGACACGGGGAACTAGTAGCCAGCCAGAGAGAGTTAGTGGCAGAGGAGAAGAAGACACTCACTCACTATCCACCAAAGTGATATAAAAATTGTATAAAAAGTCGGTTCAAGTAGTACACGACGACGATAAATGCAGGGCTGCTCCTGCTTCTTCTTCATTCTTCAAAGCAATTCACAAAACGAGCTTTTGTTGTATTACTTACTACTACTTACGACTCCTATAACTATATTAAAAGCTTGCATTATCTTGCTCAAGTTTTTTTCATGATGCATGATGCTCGTCTTCTTGTCCCTTTGCTTTGCTACTACTATTATACTGCAGGAGAATCAAGTTTGAGTAGCATGCAGCTAGTAAAAAAACCTTGAATTGAACTAATCCTAAGTAATACGGACACCGACTGACATCCCTCTCTGATCAAAAAGATGTCGAGGGAGTGGGTTTTGCTATTTGCTATATAATATAATAATATTGCTATCAGTTGAGGGGTACGAGGAATACGTAGTAGTAGTGGAGCAACTGGAGTAAAACTGTTTCAGGGGCTGCTGCTGCTGAGAAATGATTTGAGAAAGAAAAAGATGACGAGAGGGACATGTATAATGGTTGTGGAGGACTCTGTGTGGTGTCCGCACAGAGTGGGCCTTTTTAGTTGAGGATATTTTTCTTGCAATACGGATGATAGGTAATAATAATGATGATTGTTGTGTGACTTAGGCTTTCCCAGAGAAAGATGAGTTTAGTTTATATATTGCACACACACATCAAGTTGAAACATGATGGGAGAGAGCAAGAAGATGCATGGGTTGCAAGAAGAATATTATGATTTTTTTTATTCTCCTCTGACAGAAACCATGCATCTATCTCTGTGTCGTTGTTGATGCTCATGCTCACAGGATTTGGCCTTGTTTACACACTTTTCTTCATACTCTTACTTAACTCGAAAATGTACATCTTCACTTCGCTCTGTCTTGTATTATTATTATTATTTCTATGCAACTTGTTTGGTGGTTTAGGGAGCTGAGCTGATGAGTAAGTTTTTAAGTTGCCACTGGGTCACTTGTGAGTCGACTCTGATCTTGATGGCAGGCCAGGCTACAACAAGGAACGGAGAGTAGTGGTCTTGCTTACTTTTGATGTTATGGAGGAGATGGAGTGGAGGGAAGGGGGGATGGATGGATCATCATTTTCTTTGTTTCTCAAGTGATTTGGATGCTGATTTGGTCGGCGGAGTAATAATACATATGCTGTGCCATTATTTTGAGCCAAGTTTAAAGTCAAGACTTGAATCGCTAACTAAAACGATTAGTTATACATGTCTTTTTTGTCCACAAATGTCCACAAGTCTCCTTCCTCCTTCCTTTACAGAATAAAAGCGCGTTTGAGTTCCCGGCTTCGCGTTTCACATTTCTACCCTCTCTGCAAAGCCAGTTTTTAAGGAAAAGTCATCCTAGTCAAGTCATACTGATATATTGTACCTCTCCTCTGGGGAAGGCATTTTACTTTCGTAAAAAAAAGTGTAACATTTTGTGGTGGCATGGCGCGTAATTGTTGGAAGGGTTGCATGCTGTTAAGTAGCAGTAACAAAACAGTAACAGCAAGTCTCCTCACTCATATGGTGGCTGCTCAGAAGTGGATTTTACTAAAGAGTTTTGGGAAAACTTTTTTTTATTCCTGGTGTTGTAATTACGAGAGCCCAGGCGGAGATCCCTCCAACCATGTTTTACTACAACAAAGCAGAGAGAGAGAGAGAGAGAGAGGTTCCCTTATTTTTTTCTTTTCATTTTCATGTGGTGCACTGCACACTGCAGCCGCGCTCATCCTGCTATTCTGATTCCGAACGCATACCAAAATACCCACATGTAATATGTAATCCACCACAAAAGCATGTTTTAGTTTTGAGACTCCCTTTCTGTATTTGCAGAGTTTTCCCATTAAATTCCTATAATACTCCATAAAAGTCTTTGTTCTTCACTGTCGTTGTATTGGGTAGGTAGAGTAAGTAGAGTGGAGAAAAAAGTGGAAAAAAAATTTTCTAGTGAAACTGGCGATATGATGATGAGAGAGGAGATGGCAATAGCACACTTTTTGTTCCGTCTTCTCCTTTCGTGCCTGCCTTGTCTGGCGTACTTTTAGCACATGACATGAATGAGTGTCCATTCTCTCATTTTTCCGTGGGCTCCGCTCCCTACCTGCACGCGAAACACCATCCAACAAGATATGCAATGCAACAATAATAATACGAATAATAACAATAATAATAATAACAGTGTAGCCACAAAACTCTTCTAACCGAAGGGTCTTCTTACTCTATTTTGCATATATAATTTATAGACAAAAAAAACAAGCTAAATCTCCCTGAATCACCCAGTTTTTTTTCATCTCAAGATGAAACTTTGCCAACCAAACCACACACCAGAGCCTCAAAAAAAAATATACATGCCTTCAAAACCAACTTGATGAACAAATACAAGTTATGTATTTTAATGGTTCATAATCAATTGGCCCTTGTTTGCATGCAAAAGGAGGATCGGACGACGGAGAAGATGCCTTACAGAAGAAGAAGAAGAAAACGTTTAACTTGAAATTCATGTAATGTAGACATGTGTGTAATAACAAGCATCAAAAATTGATTCGCTAACACATGGAATAAGAGTGTGAGAGAGAGAGAGAGAAAAAAAGTTGGAGTATTTTTTGTCATGTTATATGCATTGAAAATCACACGTCTTCCCAGTATCCCATGCACCATGTGATATAAGAGTTTTTATTATGCAGCTGCTGCTGCTCATGCTCCTCTTCTTCTGTTATGCATTCTTCTTCTTCTTCTTCTTCTTTGTGCCAATTTTGCGTTGTAAAATGACTATGCAAAATAATGCTGCTGTTGGTGCTGCATTCGAGACTACTAAATATCTCGTGTCGTTTGCGTCTAACCCTTCTTCTTGATGTTCACCATAATATTATCAAAGAGCAACCACAATACCAGATTATCATATCCACTTACAACATTACTGTGACGAGTGTAGAAGAGGAAAATGAATAAGAAAAAAATTATTAACTCATTCTAAAAAATGAATGACTAAGGCAAAACTCGTATCATTAATTTAAGACGAGTAAAAAGGGATTCAAGAGTTACTCTTAAAAATATATGACAAAATTTCGAGTTTTTTTTTCCTCTTCTTCTACAGAGGCAAGGCATTCTAGTTAGTTAAGTAAAAATTTACATGAAAAATGGTTCTTTAAGGAACAATGAGGATGATATGATGATGATGATGAAGCTGCTGCTCCTATGAGGGAGCTAATCACTTCCACCAAAAAAAAAACAAAGTGTGAAGGAGGTGAGGAGAGTCTTTTTTTGTCAAATGCTGGTTAAGTTTTTTTAATGTTTTCTTAGGCGCCATGATTGCGATGCGAGGATGGCTCGGGTACCCGACAAACGTTTTTTGGGCTTGTTTGGTGGTTGGTGATCTAACTCTCCATATATCCACCTGATAACAAGCTGCGCAGTGCTAACAGGAAGTTGTGTGATAAAAGCATAATATACCTACCAAGTTATCTGTCTCCTTTTGATGAGTCATGTCAAAAAAGGAGTTTAAAAAATGCGAGTTGAGTTGGGAGTTTTTTTTTGTCTGTTTTGTTTTAAGTCGGGCTCCCCTCAAACGATTTTTTTACGACGGGTTATGTACTCTATAAAGATGTGTATTTTCATAATTTTTGTTACATCGTCAACTCGGGCGAGTAGTAAGTAGTAGTAGTAATGGGACAAAGCAATAAAAAAATTATTAGTGCTCCTGTCAGATCCATGCTATACCAGTATTATACGGCATAGCTGATGTGAGGCTGAGCCTGGTTTAGAATCATTGTTTTACATATTTTTTTTATTCTAGCCATATTATTTGCACCCTTTGCAGAGCTGTGACTGAGGATACGCATACGACAAAGCATGATATTACTATTGTTCCTCTAATGGTCGCCGTTTAACGAATACGAAACGAATTAAAGTTGCTCAAGTGAATTAAACTAGAAGCCACGAATTGCGAAATCAGGTGACAAGAATTTTATTTTAAAGATGAAAAAAATGCATATTATATTGTTCTTTCGACACTTGACACGACGGCTCTCTGGGTTGCTTCATAGTACCAATACCACCACCACCACCACCTATTCTTCGTTGATTAATATATGCAGGCAGACTCTCTACTTGTCCTACTCCTGCTTTGACAAGTGAAAAAAATTTAAAGTAATTGAACTTGTTTAAGAAGAAATAACACATATTTAACACTTTTCATTCCCATGAATCCCCACATTGTGTTTTCAGTTCAGACTTTATCTCATCCGATCCCAGAGAGCCTGCTTCTTGCTTGCTACTTTTTTTTTCTTCTTTTTGTGTAACTGGGAGTCAGGCTAAAGTAAACAAAAATCAACAACGCAACGCTCTGCAAGCAAATAATGGTGACATGACATTTAGTTTGCTGATGTTGATGCTCATGAAATGATGATGATGATGATGATGATCCTGATGATGTCTCTCTGCCTCTCTCGGCGTCAATCTAGTATCAAATAGTATCAATCGTCGTAATTCTTGTGTTTTTCGTGAACCAGATCACACCAAGCCAGTATCTAACTTTTACAAGGCTGTCTCGTTAGATTACACTTAAACTTGGTTGGAAAAGTAGGATACTTTTTTTCTCTTGTTGATGAAAGGGGTTTATTACATATATCTCATCTCTCTCTCTCTCTCTCTCTCTCTCTCTCTACCCAGTTTAAATTACCACTGTACATTTTGATTCCACTCTTTGATTCATAATAATAATAATAATTATTATTATTATTACTGTTTTGTGTGATGAGTGAAACGGAAAACGGAGAGCAAATACTATTTCGTTGGGTTCTTTTCTTTCTTATACAGTAGCAGAATGAGTGGAGTATGCAATGGAGATCCAAGTTTTCAACAGGGTTTTTTAAATCAATGAACTAGACGAGAAATTAAAAAGTCGGCAGCCTACAAAAAGCAAATGATAGAGAGAGAAAAAAACAACTTGCTTTTGTGGCTATCATCATGTATGCGCATGCATACGCGCATATTATATATCCACTGTTGTCAACCGTTGTTCATTTATTCTTGTCTGACACGACAATAAAAAGGTGGATTAGGAGAGAAGCTAGTTAAATACGCACTGAATTTATAGAATGACAATTGATTTAATAATGTCAACTATCCTATAAATACCTCTTGTTTAAAATCTCTCTCCCGTGAATGGAGTGCATGGAGACAACTGTCTCCTTGGCATCATCAACAAGACACACGCACACAGCTCATGCATGGTGATGATGATCCCTAACGCTTTGCGAAAAAAAAGATCTCCAGCGAAGATGAATGAAAGTATGAAAGGAGCAAAATCCTTATTTTTTTTGCTTCATGATGTTGATGATGAGGAGCATGACTTCTCGGAATGTTTTACAGATTGGCTGGATAATATATATGGAGAGAGAGAGAGATCGTGTGTAGGCTGCAGTCTGCACACTAGAGCAGATAATTTATGGCTTTTCTGGTTTCGTTCGGCTCTCTCTCTCTCTCCGACGGAAATTAGATTTGTAACTAGCAAAAGTCTCTCACTCTAATTACACGCAATGCGTGAAACAAGTCGAGCCGAGGATGATATTAGCTACACAACAACACCATAATACCACACATATTTTTTTTTCTTCTGTTATAGCAACGAACCTCTCTCGTTTGTAAAAAAAAAGTATTATTATGCATGCAGCCAGCTAATGTTGAATGTAATGCTGTAATACTGTGTAGGAGGTATAATATATGTTCAACAAGAGAGTTTTTCTTTCTGTTTACCTTTTTCTGTCAAAGTTGCATTCGATATATTTCTTGGAAGCTTATTGCTTTGTTGTGAAAAACTTTGTTCATTCTAAACAAAATCTTCTTCTTCTGTAGTGCTTACGATTACGTGCTGATGGGACCAACAACAAAGGGAAACTTTGATTGTGGTTCTGAATTTTTTTCCCTTCTTTTTGTGTAAAATAATGTTAAGTTGAGAAAGGCGTCGGATCTTGTTCACACAATGGCGACATGTACCGTATATATGCATATATATTCTTGTATCAAGCAAAAACGCAAACGGTGGGCTAGTAACCACTTTTTTATATTGGTGGGGAATAAAATGATGATGATAATGATGATTTGAGAAACGCAAAAAAGGATTTCTCTGGGTACTTGGCCGCCTTAATTCATGGCGTAATATCGCATGTGTGAGAGACTCGGCAGGAGTATTAGTAACAGCGCAGATTCAATGCAAATCATCTCTGATATTATTGGCTTTTAGCCGACAGACTTTCCTTTCTACGAAAAAAAAATTGAATTTGGCCGCATGAGTTAGGGGATGGACGTGAGGGAGTAAACCAAAAAAAAAAAAAAAAGAAACTGATCTTCCTTATGCAACCACCATGCACCACCAACCACCACCAGCCCCACCGAACACTGCATCTCTCCTCTGCATCCATTTTCTTCCATTTTCACTGAAATCGCAATGAACGAACGGTTGGGTCATAATGCCCGTAATCACTGCGTCGTCGGTGGCGGTGGTTAAAGGAATCTGCGTAGTAAGCAGTATTTATTTGTGGACTCGTCGACTGTGCGGTAAAAAAGCGGAAGGAGCGTATTTTCTGAATCCAGCCAGATCGTTGATCTCCTCCTATATATTTATACTCTCCGGCTTAGCATTAAAAATCCTTGAGAAGTTAAGTTAAGAAATAAGAGAGAGGAGGAGGAGAGGAGGCATATTGGAGGAAAAATGAAAATGTTATGAAAGGAGGATGATGAGGAAATGTGAAAAATGTAGTAGTATAATATTTGTTGTATGCATTGCATTTTCTGGATATTGACTCACAATTTGCGTGTTATTATTATGTCTGCACACACACTGCAATCATATCGCAAGTTCAAGGGTAGAGAACTACTAGAAGGCAGCTTTGCCTTGCTTTTCGTATTATACACACGACGAGGAGAAATGGGCAAATTGTGTTTTTGAAGGAAACACGTACGGACGGGGATTCTCCTGTACATGTACAAAAATATCCTATTCTAGTAAATCCCTATTTGACATGAAGTGCATTTCCCTCTCTCTCTCTCTCTCTCTCTCTCTCTCTATCCAACTCCAACTCTTCGCATGTTTCTACGAGGAAGTTGGTTCTAGGAGGAAAATAAACTCATTCAGAGAGAGAGAGAGAGAGTTGCATTTTCGGTGTGGTGCAAGTAAATAGTAAAAGTTCCTCATCAAGTTCCCCTTCCCATCTATATATCCCGTATCGTATGTAAAGCCATTTTTATGGTTGCAAGTTGAATTCACTCACAACAAGTAATTCCATATCCACAATGAAATCACTAACTATAGCGATATGATATAGCAACTAGCCTTGTTTTGTGTTGTGCGGAAGGGAGTATAGAGGAGAAAAAAAGACTCTCTCGTCTCGTTCCTTCCTTCTTTGCTCGTTCCCTTCCATCCCCATTTTTCCCGATTTTGAACTGCACGGAAGACACAAGTCCTTTGCTTTTAGGTCTGCTGCCACTGCCACCCCAACTTTATCCCAGAATGGATGGCAAACACCACTGTTTTGTTACACAATAATATCCCACATTCCCTCCCTATCATAGTTGGTATACATGCATCCTTCTTTACCCTCGCCGGTTCGTGGTGGTGGAATGATCGTCCTGTTTTCTATACTTTGCTTGTCTCTCTCTATACTCTATCTCTAATAATATAATCCCGTACACCATGAGTAATACATAATTCCTTTTGTTCCTTGCTACATTCTTTTTACCGCTTAACTTTCGGTTATCTTTCCTTCGGTACAAATATAACATCATAACATAACCTTCATCATCGTTTGTGGGAGCATGTATGAAACCATGCATGTAGGTAGGGATGATGGTTATATATGGGCTCCAATGTTATACTGATTATTTTTTCAAATGGACTGCCACTAATATTTTGTTTACATTACATGTTGTAACCCTTTTTTGCTTCCTTACTTGCCGGCGTCGTCGTCGTCATCCTCATCCTCCTCAAAGTCTTTTTTTTGTTACTATATGTATGCCAAGGTTATCCTGCAGCGAGCGGAGAGGTATTAGGTATATGGTTGTAAAAGGTGGATACAATATTTTTAGGTGGAGTAAGCAAAGTTTTACCTCTCATTCATAAAAAAGCAAGTTTTTCCCCCTGGTGTGTGGACATTCTAAAAAAAGTTTTTTTTTGGAGGGTTCGCCTCCTTCCTACATCCTAGTAGACTAGAAGAATCATATCACATGCATAACCTGACTCTTTTGTTTTTTCCCTATTCCCCTTTCCGTCGGATTTCGTGGCTAATCAATTCGTGGAAAAAAATGGATGTTTCACATGAAAATTTAGTAAGGTTTCTTTCTCCCATACACCCGTTCAACAACATTACGTAATCCAAGGAAGTTCACGGCCACGCCCAACAGCAGCAGCAGCAGTTAGTTGGCTGGCAGTAGTAACCCACGAGAGAAAAGAGACATGGCTCGGCGGTGCGGTGTTGTTGGTGTTGTTGGCGGAGTCTAACAGAATCTATAAAAGATTTATGATTTAATTGGCATGTCAATGGATTGAGGACGCAACGCAAAGAAAAACATGCAAACATGATTTGAACGAGAGAAGATGAGATCAATTTGCCATTCAATGTGACCGAGATTGATTACCATCAGTCTAACTATTGACAGCATGGATTCATTAAAATCCAAATTGGTTGATGATGATCATGCTAGCTAACACATAAAAAAGAGCAGGGTCTAACGGGATTAAATTCATTTAAGACATAAGTAATATATTGGCTCACAATGGCAAATGCAAATACTTAGCTCACCACTTTTTTCTTTTTTGTTCGTTCACAAGACACAAAACAGATTTGAGTCTGATAAACCTCATATTTCTTCATCAGCAAGCAACTTTAAACATGTATTTTTTTTCTTGCTTTGACATATTTGCAGAGAGAAATCAAAGGAACGGGAGTTTATTGCGGATTTCATCGCACGCACTCCTGGAACGAGTGGGGAACGGTTGGCAAATTGGTTGCAGCCCGAGTCTTTTGTGGATCCACAGAAATGCGAGGTCAGTGAACTGCATGAACTGCTGCTCCTCCGTCACAGATCATTTAGCTCCAAAACACTTTAGTAAATAATATATGTATATATGTCGGAAGGATAATGATTTTTGTCGTTTACGACGACACAATAATGAAGTCATTTAAGCAGGACAATAAAAAAAAAGTACATAAAATAATCCTCAGCGGATAGGATCCTGTTTTTTTTGCTGATGCGATGTGAGCCTTTCTGACGATATGAGTCTTATATGCTGTCGTTATCGCTGCTTTTTAGGTTGTCGCTCCGAAAGAGTCTTTACGACAAGGGAGACCAACGCCTTTGGTGATTATCACCCGAGACCAGTACGGAAATCCGGCGTTTGCAACAAATTTGCAGGTTTTTATCTTTGCACTTGCTTACAACTTGTACCCTCCTTTTTTATATACACGGTGTTTTTTCACATGACACGAAATGGAAATGATGATGATGATTTTGCAAGAATAATACTGACAACTGACGATACGACACGTAAATGTTTATATCTCGTTTTTTTTGTTTTCAGGTTGAAATGAAAGCAATGCCAATCCGAACAAATGAGCCGAACCGGACAAAGAAGACGCCGGGGACGAACAAAGTGACGGTAATGGCGGGCGACAGCCCGGTCGCCAATGTAGTAGCCCCAATGGGTCAACTGGGGGCAACGACGACAGTGCCGCCTCCAACCTCCTACCAAACTTTTGGGACTAGCCCCGGCGGCCCCCAACAACAACAACAACAACAATCCAACAACATTCTTCCTTCACCTATTTCTGGCAATCGGAGTAGTGGGGTGTTGCGAGCAAGCTCTCAAAAAGTTGTTGACAGGACTACGTCTTCGGCAGCAGCAGCAGCAGCAGCAGCGTACCATCATCAACCTTGCATTCGGGTCAGTGACGCCCAGTACCAGATTACAGTGAAAGAGAAAATGCGGTATCACGCCATTACCATGATGAAAGTATGTGGAACGTTATTTCAGGTTTAGCCACAGAGAACAATTTTTGTTGAATCAATTTTGTGATGATGATGATGATGATGCAACTGACAATGAGCTGATGAGCATGAGGAGAGGCTCGGCTGTCAGCAAAAGAGGAGGAAAAAATGTGCATTTACCTAATTTTTTTCTTCTCCTTTTTCTTCTCCTTGCTCTTGCAGGAGTATGAGAACGTGTCATTTGAAGAGTTAAGACTATTGTCGCCATCCACATGTCGTTCAACTGAATCAATGCTCGTGCGTCAAAATAATAATGGAACGTACACCGCCACCTGGACCCCTGCGTGCACTGGCCTCTACCACATCTCTTTGACCGTTGATGGCTACTCGATACCTCAGGTAGGAATGAACGAAAGAAAAAAGAAGGGGAAAAGGTTTTTTTTTATATTATTGAAATCATTTTCACTCTTCGAGTCCGAAGAAGCGGGTTAGCGTAGCAATAATGCAGCCAAAATGCAACCGTCGTCGTGCTAAAAAGATTGAGAGAGATGTAATGTGGTGATGTGATGCGTGTGTGTGTGTCTATGAAACTAAAAGCGTCAGCTGCATTTCGGTCAAGAGAGTGGTGGTGGCTAACGGTGGGGCGGTGATCAAACTCTGTAATTTTTATTTTCTTGCTGTGACCAGCCAGGTTGTCTCACCGCTCACTTTCCGCGTATTTGGGAGATGCCTATTAACTCTAACTAAAACAGTTGGGAGAGGAATGAATTGTTTTTTTTTTGTTTTAATGAGGACTTTTGATTGCGTTGTTTATTTCCCCCGGCCCCATTTCTCTCTCTCTCTCTCTCAGTCTCTCTCATTTTGTGAAGCTGTCAATTGTTTTCATTTTATTATTATATCTCTATTTCTATCTCGTTAAAAAATATAAAAAGGTTTACGTCGTTGAAGTCGAGGAGGGACCAGAAGGTTCGGTAATCCTGCCTGGAAAACTGGAAAGCCGCTCCGACCTGGTCGACTTTCAATTCACGAAAATGCGCAAGTTCAAGGCGACGGACTCTGCCGGGCTGAGGATCCGCTCGCACCCCTCCCTCCAGAGTGAGCAAATTGGGTGTCTCCCCATCAACGGCGTCATCAGCTTCACTCAAGAGATTCACAACGATGACGGGATTTGGGTGAAACTGGACGAAGCCTCGGTGTACGCCTACTGCGACAACATTCAGGCCAAAAACTTCCGCCTGGAGGGCTGGTGCCTCCAATACAATCAGCACGTGGGGAAAACCTTCCTGTTCCCGGTGGAAGGGCCAAAACCCATCCCCGGCATGGGCACCCTCGACAAAGGGATCCACAAAGTGCGGAAGCTAAACGAATCCTCATTTACAAATACAGACACAAGGTAACTCATCACCAGAAATAATAATCATGATCATATATATATATATATATATATACATATAATCATTTTCGTAGATACTCTCCATTTTTATAACTTGTCTCAAAAAACGACGACGACAAACGAAACGATGCGATGATGATATGATATGTAAGTCAGGTCAGGAAACATAATATTAAATAGCCGAACGCAATTTTCGTTTCGTCGTTTTTTGTTTTTGTAGGGCGATCCTCTTTATATCCTAATGAAAGAGTATCCTTTTTCATCAAAATGAATGCTAATTTTAATAATAACTTTATGTCGTGCGCGTAATGAAGAGGAAAAAATGGTGAAAAAAGGAGTCGCTCAAAATTGATGAAGTTTTTCTCGATTAAGGTTGCCATCATCATCATCATCATCAATTCAAGAACAAAAGAAAGGCTTCTCTCTCAACAAGTGGCTTTGTTTTTCGCAACATATATTTGCATGCTATGATATGCTCCCACAATCAGTCAGAGTCAGAGTTTGCTACATTTTTAGATAATTTTTTTTTTCTTCGGCCGTGGCCTTGCTACTACTACCACTACTCAACTTGAAAATTTGGCCTGACTAATAATTGAATGCTCTGAAATGATGAGCTACCGGTTTTTTACTGTGATATTGGAGCAATAAGTCAAGCGGAAAAAAATCTGGGTAGACCCGTTACATCTCAGAAAGAAGATGAAGAAGAAGAAGAAGAAGAAGAAGAGTAATGAAATGAATGTATGAAGTAAGGATTCAGGTCCACACACAGAAACACGGCGATTGACACAATAAGAGACCGGGCATGAGAGCAGGCAGGGCAGAAGAGAGAAGAGGCTCGATCGTATTTAGAGAGACATTTGTGTTATTATTTGCAAAAGTTGTGACTTTCAGAGAAAAGGATTAAATTGTGTGGTAAAAAGCCAAGACTTAAGTCAAATACTGAGAACTAGGGATGATGATGATGATGATGGGGATGGATGGGAGTAGTAGTGAGAAATGAAAAACTTGAAATTTTTCTTTTTACATATATGAATCCTCTTCTTCTTGAGACACCAATCCTGGGCAGAGCGTGTGCAGTTGAGCAGAATGTGGCTGGTGGCATGTGTTGAATGAAGTTGATAGTTTATTGTAGACATCAGCGTCGTCGTCGTCCACGGGGCCCACTACTCTCATCATCATCACCATCATCATGGTTTACATATTAATGTGAAATGAAAAAAAAACGAGTGAGAGAAGAAAAAAACAGGATCAAAAAAACTTCTTCTACCAATTATTATGGTTATTATTATTATCATCATTTCTAGACTTGTTCATATAACTTTTGTGGGAGAAGCCCAGTGTGTGTGTGTGTGGACGACTTGCGTAACAGGATATAACAAAAAAGAGTATGATTTTTTTTTACTTAATTTGTATTTGATTTTGGGCTGTTGAAATTTGCATGGGGTTCGCAAAGATTGACGAGGAGGAGAGGGTATGTATAAATATGAAGAAAATACCTGATTTTTGTGCCCAGGCGACGAAGGTAAAATGGGAGTAGAGATGTGATTTCAGGGTAGCAAGCAGAGCGTAGGGAGGAGGCTTGTTTTTCAGGGGTTTTGAGTATATGATGAACGAGTCTGAAAGGAAATCATCAAGGTAGAAAGAAGAAAAAAAATGATTAGCGTTAGAGTTCTCACTGGCACAGAAGAAGAAGAAGAAGAAGAAGAAGAGAGGTGCATAAATTATGCTGCAAGTAATGAACCAATTAGGTTGCACTTGGGGGAAATATGCGTTCCTTCTTATTACAATTTATGGACCAAGGGCCTTGATTGAATGTCTAAATATGAGGAATTGCAATTTGGTCGTCGTTGTGGGATAATAAGTTAAAAGAAAGAAAAGAAGGTTAAGAACATGTTTTTGAAAAAAAAACTTTTCTCTTTTTATTATTATTTTCATAGTTCAAAGCTGCTCCGGCTGAATGGAAGTCCGGGCCAGTATCAGGTTGTCAAGTGTGGGGTTTCAGGTCACAACATTAGAACTCGGCCTTGCCTCCGGTCCCCACCGGTGGGAATCCTAGTAATGGGCTCAAAGTTTTACGCTGTTGATGAGGTAACCATATAATATGCCATAAACCAACCTTGAAATTGTTGAAACAATGAATTGATTTGATTTTTTTTTGAACTGGGTACATAAAAGGAATCTAATATAACGGTAAAAATATACGAGATATGTGATGCGAAATAAGTAATGCGTAAATATTTATTGATCCTGTCCCTCCTGCAGTGCTACAACAATGAAGGTCTCTGGGTGAAACTGGATCAATCTAGTCAGAGGAAGTTTTGCTTTACTTCAGAGGGCGAAGCGTGGTCACTGGCCGTGGGCACTGGCGAAGTTACCTATTTGAGGAGAATAGGTAACACTCCGCTGCACTTATTACTTTGCAGAAAAAAAAACGAGTTATAATATACGTAATTTCAAGTTTTTTTTTGTTTTAAATTGTTTACACATTTTTGATTTCATGACCAGAGTCCCTCTTTGTTTCAGATGGAACCAAAGCAAAGCAAGGATTTGACTTCTCGGTGGCGTCCTACGTGCCTCAAAACATTTTTCACAATTTGTCCCCACCTGCCGCCTTCTTGGGGAGTATTGACGTGTTTTCCGCGTCCGAGCCAACGGTCCCTGGGAGGAGGGCGTCCACTGAGCAACTATCCATTTCGGATGTGACGACGACGGCAAGCAGCAATGTTCGAAAGGAGCAGGTCGTCGTCGCCGCCGCGGTGCCTTTACCTCCCAGCCGCAAGTCTGAAGAGCCGTCGCCGTCGGAGGTGATTAGCAAACTGCAGAATGTGCCCATGCACCGCTCCCTCCCGTGCTCCAAAACGATTGCCGAGACGGTTGCAAAACGGGAGAGTGATGAGGATGTTCCAAAGTCTCCACGATCAAGGTCGTCTTCAACATTCGGAGCGCTGCAAAAGTGGCTTCAAATGGGGGCGGAGAATAGACCGTCCCTCCCGTCTGCCTCCTCAATCCCTCACTTGAAGCAAGCGAGTAGCGTGGTGGAAGTCTCCAAATCCTTGGTGAAGGAGAGGATTCACGCAATCAGTGGGAATGATAGGGCGAAGGCTCCCCCAGCCACCATGTCGTCCGCCACCCAAACTTCCCCAGAGTCGAATACAGGGATCCCTACCACGGTCCAGTTTAACATTGGCACTTCCAATTGGAGTGTGCCTGGCGGACAGCCCTTGTCCCAGTACTCCTCCTCCATGGCCACAGCGAACACAAAGCCGTCGCCAAAAACGGAACGGAAGCGGAAGGGCACGTCGGGCCGCACGAGGTCCGGGAATAGGGAAAAGGAAAGGGGGAAATCGCCACCCAATTTTGAGGACTTGCACGTCAAGCTGGAAACACCTGCCAAAGATGCCATTGGACCAGGACAGGCGCAAAGTCTGAGGGCTGTATTTGGAGCAGTTTTGTGGCACGCAGGAATCCTCCATGATGCCATGGCGTGTGCATCCTACCTCCGCTTTCATAAACAGACATCAAACAAGGAGGAAACAACAGTGGATGGGAGCTGTGTTGCAAAACTCAATTCTGGAGGTGGAGGTGGCGGTGGTGGTGTTGGTAGCACCGTGACAAGCACAACTGGCATCTCCGAGCAGCAGCAGCAATCCACCCCGGAAAAGAAGGACGGTCTAGGAAACCGGGAGCCGGCATCATCTACGGAGAAGGTCGTCATGCGCAAAAAGTCAGACTCGCCAGCAAAGGGAAAACATCAGCGTCACTCTGTTGAAGTTACCTCGGCCGCGTGGTATTTAAAAGGGAACCCGGATTTGAGACTGGAACCTCTCGGACTCAAATCCGACAACATTTCCACCACGGATGCCACTACTGCCGAACCAGGAGGAGAGTCCACTGCGAGTAGCTTGTCCACTGTGTTGTCCACTCCAAAAAAGAAAATAGATTTCGACTCTCCAGTCACTCATGACGCGGCCTCCGAGATCCCGCCAGCAGTTACAATTGTAGAGAAAATTTGGGCTCATGTCAAGAGAAGCTGTGTGGACAACCTCATTTCCGATGAGGTCGCAAACTCTGGAACGCTGGAACTACGAAGTTCCGTAAAACTACGAAGGGACGTGAGACGATACGGCAAGAGTCACAGCGGGAGTGGTGGCACTTTGGAGCATAGGAAGTCGAGAAAGGATCAACCCCGTCATTTGCACACAATGGGAAGGAGTTTCCTCCTTGGTAAATAATATTCGGCATGAAATAAGTAGTTTTTATCCCGTTCAGTTTATTTTAGCAATGATTTTATTTTGTACTTCCAGAACCGGACGAGCAACTGGAGTTCCTGGATGAAACTCACCAATGCGAAATATGTCACGTTAGGTTTTCTTCAAAGGGACGCACACGGAAGGCACATTTTGGGCTATCCTCCCTCTGCGAGAACTGCTCGGAACGGCAACTCAAAATCAAAAAGCAGCAGCAACAAAACTCTTCCAAGCGCCCAGCCTTCTGCTCCGTGACGCTCGACTCTGGCTTTCAGAAATACCTTCTGTCCGACGACAACCATCCTTATTCCGTCATGCTAAACAATGCGCTCTTCCTCCTCCAAATGATAAACACCGTGCCGGAGGGCCACTTATCATCTCAATCCCACCCCCCGGGCTGCGGCACCGGCACAGTCCCACCAAAAATGTCCTTCAGTTGTTTCACCGCACTGGGAATCACGGAGAGTCAGATGATGAATGAGGAGGATGTCCTCCCTGAAATCAAGCTGGTGGAAGTGAAGCTCCGGCGGAGTGGCGATGGAAAGCTAAGCAAGGATAAGCGCTCTGCGTCCACAATGTCCGCGGCTTTCGAGGATACTCCATGGGAAGCTCACTTTCGGCGGAGGAAGGCCAGCAACGGGGATCATATTCTTGGTATATAGGGGAAAAATAAATGCATAGATTACTAGTTATTATAATTATAATTAAAGATAAGTTAATGTAACATTTAATTAAATACCTTTAAAAACAGGCATTGAGGAACCAATGGGGTTCACATTGCTCCACCACCCGTCACCCGTTCTCCAAAAGATTGTGGACGCCGTGCACGAGGAAGGAGCTGGGATTGAGGAGGCCATTGAAAGGGTTTGTGGCAGTGTGCTCTCGTTCGTGACGGAGCGGCACGACTTGGAGAATCTGAGGCTCTTCTTGTTCCAGGCTATACGACGGGTGACATGTCGCTCGTATGGGATGAAGGTACTTTTTTTTGTAACATGCAGCTCAACTCTCTCTGACCTTTGACCTTTAAAGATTCAAAACATTAAAAAAAATTGTTTTTAGATTCTTGCTTGGCTAATGAGAAGCGTGAGTAATCCGACGGCATTACACGATTTGCTGTGGTGGTACGCCTCCTCGCTGGAGTTTAAAGAGGAGGAGGACAATTTTGCTGGAAAGGCAAGTCTGGATGATGGCTGGTGGCAAATGAGGGCCCACCCTCTGAACGAGTCTCCAGCTTCCATATTCCCCTTCCTGTCCGAGTCGTTTTACTCCCTACTACAGACAATTGCGGACATCATGCCCTTCCTCCCGATCGGCTCCTCACTGCTGGAAATGGCCGTGAAGTGTTGGGGCGTATTTTTCACAAGGAAAGACCACCGGTTTCTCCACAAGTACGTCCTTCCACAAATTCTAAATTATTCACTGAAGTGCTTCAGGCTCCAGAGGGAATGTTCCAAACTGAACTCGACAGATTTGATGACTAACCTTTTCCTTTCTTACACGATATATTTTTTGCAGGAGCAAAATATTTCGAAATTTGAGTCAAATCATGAGCCAATTTGATGGCGAGAATGAGCGCTCCAAATCCAGCACTCTGCTTCAGCCCGAGAGTCTGGAGCCTCACGTGGACACGACCAGCACGACGACCTGCCTCTCTGACTTTTCCCACTCGGTGGAAATCAAGGTTTCTAGTCGGGCCGCACTGAGCTCCAGCCTGACTGACGAGTCGACGGAAACCTTCTGGGAGTCTGGGGATGAGGATAGGCAAGTTCACTTTCTTTCGGGAGCATATAATATATAAGGAAATATTGGTTTGCTGGCGGTGACTGAATATGTTTACGTAATATGAAGTCTTCGCCTTTTTTAGAAACAGGACGAAGAGTATCACGATCGGGTCTCTTGCCGAGTTTGCTATAAAAGTTGTTGCCGTTCACGTGGACAATGGGCGAGACTCACAGGTACTCCCCACATGTTATTACCAATAAGAAGCTGTATAATTTTTAAGTCTTAAAGATTGTCGACCACTTCCAACTTCTCACTCATATTTCTACCCCTACTCCTCTTTGGTTTTTTACAGTACAAGGTTTCCTCTGTCGCTGTGAAAGTGGGCATTCACCCGGATGAGTACAGCAAGATCGGACAGGTTGAAATAGACTCTCGTCATTTTGGCTGGGTTTGGTTTCCCATTGAATGTGAGTCCCGTTCCCGTTATTTTTTGGATCATCAAGTCATAAATATTTGAGAAATATAATAGTTTAAAAAAAATGTATTATTCATTTCACTTGTTTGGATATAATTATATAGCCGAGCATATCAAAGCCGTAAAGATTGAGCTCAAAGGGCCCGACAACACGCTCCGCGTCAGACAAATGAAAGTTCTCGGAATTCCAAACGAGCTGGGCGCTGATCAACTGGTGGATCAACGGAGCTCTGCGGCCACCGTCCTCGTAGCCCAGCGGAAATGCGAAAACGAAACACTGAGAATATTCAGGCTCCTCTCGTCGGAAGTGTTTGGCAAGTTCTTGTACGGGGTGAAACGCGGGGATAACGACGCCGAAGGGAACGACTTGCAGGAGCACGTTGTTGGAATCCTCTTTAGTCGCAATAAACTAACTCATTTACAGAAACAGGCAAGTTGGGTGGTGGGATATTATTGTTAGGCAGTATATAATATAATCCCCACGACAAAATTAATAATTTGTTTTGCAAAGCTAAATAAATTGGCGCATTGGCATTTTTTGTTCTTCTCCAGGTGTGTTCTCACATTGTTTCTGCAATTCACCGCGAGGCAATCAAAATCAAGGAAGAGTTTGACTCTCACATCAACGGCTCCGTGTTGGAAGCGACAAACGAGAATGTGCGCCTCATTCTCGGAGACCAGAAACCCAAAATCCCGGACCGCTACTGCTTCGAAATGTTGACCCTCGTGCTGGCCCTCGCCGACCATAAACTAGGCCGCTCCTACTTGTCTCAGCAGAGCAACCTCATTCAGGACTTGATGCAACTGTTTCACGCAGGAACGCCCCGGATTCAACGTCAAGTGACGTCCGTCGTGAGAAAGATCCTCCCTGAGATATCCCCTCTGGACTTTGCGAAAATAGTTTGCTTGCAAAATCATCCTGCTCCCGTGTCCAAACTGAACATTCTCGACATGTTCCTTGGCTGCATTGTCAAGTCACTCCAGGTCAAGGTGCGCAGCTCCCAAGATGGGAATCGGTTCGCGAGGAATATCAACATTAATGATGTGTTCGCCTCGGATGAGCTCCCCTCCTATTACTGGTTTCTGAGGGGGGAAGGGGAAATCCAACTTGCCAATGCGGTTGTCAAGCTAATCAAGGACATGTGCGAGGTATGTATATATATCTCTCTATCTCCTGACATTCCTGACATAAATTGATTGACATTAATCTCCTTCTGATCAGCGATTCTCGCAGTCACTATTTCATGCCCTCTCTATCTCTCGTCATTATTTTTATTTTTTTCTGTCTATAGGAAACCTTTTCCGTGGAATGGTCCAAAGTGTCCAAGCAAGCGATTGCGGATTCCGTACTGTATTTAACAAAGATTGATCCACAAGATCGTAATTCAACCGAGTGCCTTAACTCTCCCCAGTTCTGGCTGGCCTTGGCCGCTCTCTGCGTCTTGCATCCGGAGCACTCTAAACTGCTCTCCTCTCCCGTTTTCCAGAATGGGAGCTCTGGAAGGGTTAGGCCACACTATTAAATAAATACAATCAGCTCAAAAAAGCCTCAATAATGTCTATCGTCACACACCTTGGAACATCGTCCAGCTCTAATCATTTTATTATTTTTTTCTCTTTGAATTCAGGCGAAATGCGTTAATCACGACGACGGGGAAACACTAGCTGTAATCCAATGCCATGATTGTGGAGATTTGTGCACGGAATGCGACCGAATCCTGCATCTTCCCAGGAAGAAATGGCAGCACGTTAGAAAGGTGTGCAAGGAGGAGGAAGAATCTGTCCGGGTGGACCTCCACGAGGGATGTGGCAGAATTAAGCTGTTTTGGTTGATGGCACTGGCGGATTCGTCGACGCTGAAGGCGCTAGTGGAGTTTAGAAATGGGATCCCGAAGGCTGTCTCTGAGCCGCTGTCCAACATTGCAGCTGTTGGTCGGTGTCGCTTTTGTAACAAAGTGGGTAATAGTGGACCTCTGGCCCTTGGAAATGTTTGTGGAGAGACGGAGTGCCAGGTACTGGACTATATTATCACATCACACCCGACCCTCAGTCCCGCCCGATCCCCCATGGTCAAGCTCATTTTTTTTTCATGCCAATAATATTTTTTTTTTTTTGTTTTCAATCAGGAATACGCAAAGAATGCATGCGAGCGAGTTCTTGACTGCGCCCATCTCTGTGGCGGGGTCAGAAATGAGGCCAAGTGTTTGCCATGTCTTCAAGGATGTTCAGATAAGCTGGGCACAGTACTGAAGCAGGATGGAGACGACATGTGCATGATTTGTTTCACGGATGCTCTCGCCTTTGCTCCAGCCATTCTCGTAAGTTCTCCTACTCCCATTCCCTATTTCTTCGCACAAAATTCCTTCGCTCTCTGTTGGCAAACTGTAGTGAAATATCTAATGTGTCGGCACAATATTTATTTTTTCTGGCAGCTCCTTTGCGGACACGTATTCCACTACCACTGTTGCCGTTCCGTACTGGAGAAACGGTGGCCTGGCCCAAGGATAACATTTTCCTTCTCGTATTGCCCCATCTGCAAGGTAAGCCGTTTAATTGGAGTTGAGTTGATCTCTTCCTAACCACCACCACCACCACCTCCATCCCTCCAACATTCTCCCCCTCCACCACCCCACGTGCTAATCTATTTACATTTCAATTTTCCATTTACCTCATCAACTTGCTTTCTGCTAACAAAACTCATGCCAGGTTGAGATAGCCCATGCACTGTTGGACGACCTGCTAAACCCCATTCGCGAGTTGTTTGATGACGTTAAGCGGAAGGCTCTCATGCGACTCGAGTACGAGGGGCTGAACACCGCTGAAGGGATTGTGTCCCCGGGCGGTAGATACTTCCAAGACCCAGCCGGCTTTGCCATGGACAGATATGCGTACTATGTGTGCTTCAAGTGCAAAAAGGTAAACATCCGAGCTAATTCCTTTTTACTGTAACGTAACACACTTGTCAGTTCTTAGTAGTACTACTTTTACTGGTGTGGAGGAAAGGAAACTCTTGTGTGCTGAGTGCTGGCTGATGAAAGTAATTACTTATATATTGCTCCGCTGCTGCTTGCTTTGCTAGGCATACTTTGGAGGTGAAGCCAGATGCGACGCAGAGATTCAAATGGAGTTCGACCCGTCCGAACTGGTGTGTGGAGGATGTAGTGACATATCACAAGCTCAATTATGCCCTAAGCATGGGACTGATTATCTAGAGTACAAGTGTCGCTACTGCTGCTCTGTTGCTGTTTTCTTTTGTTTCGGAACAACACACTTTTGTAATGGATGTCACGATGATTTCCAGCGAATCACGGCGATTCCCAGGAATCAGCTCCCAAGATGCCCTGCAGGTACAGCACAACAAAATTACCAATTACCGCCGTCACGTCACCCGTGAAAGTCTCTAAATTGCATTAAAGTTACGAGCAGCGGCCACATGTCCTGTCTCGTAGTTGGTCGTACTCGACAGTTCTGTCAGTTACCTGTTGGCTCTCGCTCTAAATAAATATATATACATTCACCTTTCTTAATAATATGGTTTTCTAATTTTTGGTCGTCGTTGCAGGGCCTCGGGCGAAACAACTTGACGGTGATGAGTGTCCCCTTCACGTGTCTCATCCTCCGACTGGAGAGGAATTCGCGTTGGGATGTGGAATATGCAGAAATGCCCACACCTTTTAAGTATTATTATTATTATTACTACTACTATTTATTTATTTTTAAAAAAAACTCTTGTAAAGCTCTGGCCCCATATAGATTTAAATTGATTTTTGGTTTCATCATAATTTTCACTCATGTCTCGCGTCGCAAGAGCATGTCCAACTTCCGGATTTGCTTTACTCCTCCTCTTCTCCTTCTTCTTCTTGAAAAAATCATGACTTGAATCATATAAGCTTATATTATAAAAATCCTTGTTGGTCATCGTGCCATTATGCATTATATTGTAATCGATATCGTAAAAAATACATTCCGTTTCCAACATCATCATCATCTCTTCTTCTCCTTTTTGTAGCTTTTTGACTTTTCTCCTTGTTGTTGCTTCGACAAATGTGATTTTTTACACACTTCAAAAAAAATGCGAAAGAAAATGCTTAAATACATGTAAATATACTTCTTGAACTGCTTACTGTAGTCGCAATAACTAAACAAAAAAAAACTCATCTTTATCTATTCTGAAGCTAATAATATATACTTATATTATCTATCGGACCTTGTGTTTTCACTCTCCACTTTTTCACTAGCGGTAAAAAAAAGAACACAGACAGAAAATTTAATGTTATTTAATTAGCGTCATTTTTACCTTTCATATAAATAATAAACACAAGAACTTATTTTTAAAGCCTGAACATAATAATAACCTATACAAGCCATGAACTTTTGAGATACCTAAAAATAATAATAATAATAATAAAAGCCTATAATATAATATTATTCTGATTTTACATCTTCAATAATTATTTTGCCAGCATTATAAATGGTCGGCAGGGCAGTTGGCCGGGATTCTCATTCATTCATTCATTCATTTGCATTCTGCCTGCGTGTTTGATTGAACCCTCCTGTCAGCAACTCATTTTCCAGGGTCGACCTTTCCTGGAACTCAAACAAATGGAGCCCAAATCCAAATTCCTTCACCTATTCCTTCCTCCCTCTCCGCTTTTTTTTAATAGTTCTCCTCTAATTTGTAATCTCGGAATGGCGTAACAAAATGGTGGTCGTGTAATACTATGATCAGCAGCAGCAAATTCCGGTGCTCCCATTTCGTTTTCGTACACTATCATCATCAGTATCATTTCCTCCTCAGCTCAGTGGGTTTCCAGGAGATTTTCCGTGGTGGAGCTGGAGCACCTACCTACTCCACACTCAACTCAACACGCCGCTCTTGTTCTTCTCCACACAGTCACAGTAGGAGATAGTTTGTCTACGGCTGTGTAAACATTTATAGTTAGTCCAACCGAAGAATAAGTTGAGTTGTCAAGTTAAAGAAAGACAAAGTATTAGCTGACAACAAGGCTCTAATACTTTCCTTTTTTTTTCTTTTCGCGTCGTCGGGTGGATCGACAGGATAGGAATCTTTTCTCTCTCATTTCCTTCCACCTTCTTCCACCACCATCCCATCACATCACCACCACCACCAAACCACACGCTCAGCCAGGCTCACTATCTCTGGTTCTTTTTCTTTCTCTCCCTTGAATAGGGACTCGGAGTAGCAGGGAGCTAGTAGGCTATGCTAGGCTCTCTTTCTCTCTCACTCTCTCTACGTGCCGGTTTTAAAAGCCCTTTACTTTTTGCTTACCTTCGCTAATGGCTGAGAGATGCTTGCCAGAAGAGATTATATCTTAACTGATAAAGTAGTGGTAGTGGTAGTAGTAGAGGGGAAGTGGCCTTTGTTTTGTCAAGTGGGACAAAGACGAGTGAGGGAAATGGATAAAGAATGACAGAGGAAGCCAAGTCCGGGCTTCCTCAATCAAAGCACTAGATGAGTGGGCTTGAAGTGGACAGCTAGTGACGTGAATGAATGGGAAAGGAAAAACAGAGAGCTACTTATATACGCATTAACTTTAGCCTTCTTCTTCTTCTTCTTCTCGTCGTTGTCGTCGTCGTCGTGGTCGGCGAGCTGGAGTCCACACACTCCCAAATTCCCTTATACATATAACTCGTCCTTCCTTTTCCAAGGGAAATAAATTTTAAAATGTTTCCACAAGCAAGAGAGCCAAAGCCAAACCAACCAACCAACGCCGTTCCAAGTTCCAAGCTAGTCGCGAGCATAATAGGTATAATATAATATGTATGTAAGTGGAAGGAGGAAGAGGAGGAGGAGGACGCGGGGACGACGACGACGACGACGAGCGTGTGGAAATTACTTTTATATGAAGGGAATCTCTCTTCTTGGACTCACTCACACTCGTCGGTCGTCCAAGTGGCGTTTTCAGCGTTCTTGTCCCGGTTGAGATCCTGCTGGAATTTTTCTTTTAGGAAGGACGAAGGACAAACAGATAAGGGGGCTTCTTGTAGCAAGTGGTTTTGTTTGTGTAGAGCTAGTTGCATTTTTTTAGAGCTCACAACCTGGGCTCTTTTGTGGCTTTGCAAGGGGGTTTCTTTATATATAAAAAAATGATATAAGATACAAAAGAAAAAAAAATAAGGGGAGAGAAAGTGAGGGAGGAAATAGGGTAAGTAAGTAAGTATACGACGTGTTTTTAGAAAGGATTGGATTTTTTTGAGGATGTCGTTGGTATATTATATATATATATGCTGCTTTACTTGGTAGGTTTCAAAACCAGCCAGCCAGGCAGACCTAGGCTTTGAGTTTTTGGTGGGTGCACTTTTTTCATTGAGAAAAGAAAGAAGAAGAAAAAGCCATGTGGATAATAGTGCTGCTCGTGCATCCCTGCCAAGGATCCCCTTCTTATTCACAGATCAGCAGATTTTTGTGTTGATAAAAAGGGGAAAATCTTTTGATAAGCTTTTTGGCTTGCTATATTATTATTATATTATATTGCATTGCTATGCCCATCCGCCTCCTCCTCCTCCTCCACCACCGCCGACTTGCTTGCCTGCCTGCCTTTCTCCTGATCACGGTCACAAAATGAGAGTAGACAGTAGCGACATATTAGTCAGGGGAAAATAAGGGATACACACAGGAATTCCTTTCAGGAATTACTAGTGATATGATACACACGATGCACGACTGGCAGTAGCAGTAGTAGTAGTAACATTAATAATAGCATGTTATGTTCTCCCCATCTCTCTGCCTCTCTCTCTCGAAAAAATGGAGACATTCTTTGGAAAAATAGTATCCTTTTACTCCGTGTCCCAACATCATCATCATCCCGTCCAGTCTCTCTCTCAGTCTCGCGACCATTTTCTCACACTGGACAGGATGGACGCCTCTGTCTCGCCGCGTGGCCTGCCCCAGCCAGTGTAGAGTTTCCTAAAAAAAATAATAATAACACGTATAAAAATGACGGGAGTAAATGATCATCACTCTTGAACGAAAAAAAATACTGAAAAAATATATACATATAAAAGGTACAACAGTCTGGAGTCCAAAACTCTTTTCTCTTCTCTTAACTTTCTCTCTCTCTCTCTCTCTCTCCTTTTTTTACGACTTCATATTTGACTCTTTCTCTCTCCTCCAGCTCATGGGTAATTAGAGCAATGGTGCGTCAACAAGGATTACTTGGCTTTGGCAGAGGGAAACAAGACGGTCGGACAGTTACTTAGCAGGATTTCGTTGACGACATATGACGACGGCCGCGAACACAAATAATGCATCTCTCTCTTCCCTCATCTCCTCTCCACTCCACTCTTTCTCTCTCTCAAAACCTCCTCCTCCTCCTCCTCCACCGTCCTGTCCTCCGCTTTATTCTCGGGGGGAGTCAGAGAAAAGTCTGACTTTGGGTTCAAAAAAGGATATGTATATACGTCGTGGAAAAGACGTTCCTTTCTTTCTGCCACCTCTACCAGCACCACCCAGGACATGTTAATAATATTGTGGGTGGTGTTGGGTTCGCAAAAAAGAGCTTTTGTGCATATTAGCTAAGGAAAATAATAACTAGGCATTTTTAATGCTTTCTTCTCTTCCATCCAGTGTTAGTCCCACAAAATTTTCCCTTGTTTAGTTAGAAAGTAACACAGTAATATCTTCTTGTTGCTTTCATGTGTGCCGTGGTGGCTCGCTCCACTGGCTAACAAAGCCATTCTTACTACGGCTCTTATTAACTGCCTTGCCTTGTCCCTCTGTCGTTTGGACCATTTTGGAGGGTTTCTTTTTCTTTTCTCTTTATTTCTTCTTCTTCTTCTTCTTCTTGCATTGTGTCGCCGCCTTGCATTGTAGAGAGAGAGAGAGGCAAAGGCAGTGCCGAGTGACGCTGTGATGATGATGAGCTTAAATTGAATGAGCGCAACGAAAGCCTCCTCTCGACGACAACGGCCGTTCGGCCTAGTCACCATGGAAAATTACAAGGGTGAACAAAAAGAAGGAGGGTGGTGGGGGAAAATAGTTTATTTTAGTATATAGTTTTGGAGGAAAAGTAGTAGTAGGAGCTTTATTCCTCCGGGACATGGTGCAACACGCACATGTGGGGATATACACGTGGAGGGACAGAGGAGGAGAGAGCCCCGACGACGGACGAGACTATTATCTGCCGTGGATCATTTAAGTTAAGTGTGGCTAACTTTTTAATCTGTGTGATAGGAGGAGGCAAGTCCCGGAATAACTTTTATTTATTTGGGGGCCACGCACGACATTTTCCCTTTGTTACTACAATTACATAATTTGTTGACATTCTTCCCTCATTTGGGTTGACGTTGGCGTTGCCGTTGCCGTGGCGGACGGAGAGGATTAAGTGGAGGACGGACGGAGAGCAAGCCGCCGAGCCGATAAAAATTTCCTGTTGGAATATCCTTATAATATTATTATATTATTTGTTTTTTTTTGCGTAGGATGGGTGAAAAGGGGGGAAGGAGTTTGCTTGGGAGGAAGGAAGTGAACGGGATATTTTTGGCGTTTGCTTTTGACACTATCAGTTTTGGACCGAGATACTAATAAGCAATCCACTTTTTTGATGCGAAGCTACTACTTTTTCTTGGTCAGCGGTTTTTCTTCCTGTCATAAAATGTTTTTGGAGTGGGGTGGTGGTGGCGTGGTGTGGTGACGCTATGTAGTAGAGAGAGACTAGTAGGCGCTTCGGATAGCTTCCAAAACTCTCTGGATTGACTTCCAAGAAGAGGGAGAGAGTTAGAGAAGAGGCCGGGAAGTCGGGAAACTTTTTACTAAAGATTGGACGGAGGAACGCAACGCAACGGCGGCGTTTCGCTAAGCAGGTCCATCGCACCAAAGAACACGTCGCAAAAGTTGTGTTGTTGTTATTATTGCTCAATATACTATATATAATACGAAAAAATGAAAGTTGGGATTGGTTCGACTAGTTAATGATGTATATTTTTTTGAGATTAATAAGAATTTTATTTTCTCCAGTTATATTTTATTTTTACAATGCAATGGGGATAGATTGTTTTTGTGCTATTGCTTTTCTCATTTTCCAGGTAAATATTCTCGTTCACGAAAAAAAACCTGCCTTACCGCTCTGGTGGTCATAATTCTAGTAGTAACCGTGGCTTAACCCGTATATCGCATTCTAGTATCGACACGCGTTTCTACGTTTTCATTAAGCCCAATTAATAAATTTTTACTACTTCTCCTTCGTCTCTCCACCACCTCGTCTCGTCTTCCATCCAGTTTGGGATTGCGACCTATTCTGATCTGATTGGAGTTCGCGTTGCACGCCAAATCAAAACGTGTGCTTCCACTTGCCTTTGACTGAACTGAACTTTTTGTGTCTGATGAAATGCTCTGGATGGAACTACTACATGACTGAAACTCTCCGGTTTATCGGAATAATGTCATACATCCAAGCAGCCCTAGCAATGCAGGCCGACGAGGAGCAAAATGTGTGTATTATTGGTTTGTATTATTATTATTATTATTATTCCCTGTCCTTTTCCTCTTCGTCTTACTTCCGAGGAGCAGAGAGAAAGAGAGAGAGAGAGAGAAAGAGAGGGAGAGCCTAAGTGAAAACGTGGTATTTTTTTTTCTTCTCCGCTCGCGACATTGATATTTTCTGGCACAAACCGATAAAAAGGATTTAAAGGGAGCTGCTGAAACAAAAAAAAAACCAATACAAATTGTCGTGGACTCAGCATTATCCACCCACCAGGAGACGATATGGTTAAGGGAATAAAGCTGTGTGTGTGGAGGTAGTAGTAGTTGTATGTAGTTTGGTGGAGACGCTTATGAGGATTACAGATGACACAATAATGTATGAGGATTTCTCTCTCTTTGTACTTGCTAAAAAGTTTACATACGTGTATTACATCAACTCACACAGTCAGCTCACTGAGACCCCGACCGAACCCAGCCTGAAAGTTATATATAGTATTTATTTTATTTTTTGTGTGCGTTATATATTATAACATGTTTCTCGAGAAAGTCCCTCTCTCCGTTTCCTCCTAGTTTCCTCCTTTTGTAGATGCATATGAGCAATCCTATAATATTATGCTTTATAGTGGTATAGTGGTGGTGGGTGTATGGTATGATGATGGAGCTATGGAGGATGGAGGAAAAGGAGGAAGGGTATACAAATTCAACCACTGAAACCCCTAGTTGGACCGGACTCTAAAGGATGAGATGTCTCTGAACTCATTGATTCTGGCTTTGTGCCACAGGACTACTACTATACTACTAGTAGTAGAAGTAGTAGTAGCAGGAGCAGCAGTAGTAGTGGCATTGGCATGGCAGTCCGGACCAGAATCATGCACAAACACTAACATTTATTTCCATGAAATAACAAGAAATATGTGGGCTATTCTGCCTACCATTATGAACACATAGATCACATGATGAATATGCAACTCCAACAATTCCAGTGTTATAACAGTTAACATAAATCCTCATCAACGGGGATAACCCGTTATATAGCTGCCGGGGAGCTACTAGCTGCTCCTGGGCTGCTCTGCTCTCCTATGGTATGTGTGGGGTGGGGTGGGGGGACCGGCGAGAGAGAGAGAGGAATCACCACGAGAAGACAAAAAAAATTGTAATTTTAACCCTAACCTTCCAAATCAGCATAAATTAAGTTGGGGGAAGCTCAACTATGAGCCAAGCAGGATAAGAGAAAAAAAGGGATTTGGCAGAGAGGAAAAAAAAAGTAAATGTAATAATGACTATAAAATTTGTGTTGTTTCAAATTGGAGGGAAAAAAAATAAGCTCGGCTCGTTTTTTTTTTTGGAGGGGGGCATGTTTTTCTTCCTACGTAGATTTATAGCGTGATTTTTTTTACAAGAAAGCACTTTTTTGAATTTTTTTCGAGTGGACGGGCATCCCCTTTTCCTGGTGACATCCCGATGACACGGATGCGAAAAAAAACTTGTGTTTTTCCCCGTTGGCACTCCGTTTTATTAAGCAAAGCGGAATTAAAGTTGGCGACGTAAACAGATTTTGTAATTCAGAAGAACAACATGGGAGAGAGTGGATTTAGTGGAGACTTTTTTTTACTTTCTTCTTCTTCTTCTTGTTCAAAATTTTTTTCATCAAACTTTAATCCAGCTGACGGGTGAAGAAGATTCTCTCTGAAACTTGAAATGAGTTTATGGACACTTGGTATTATTATTATTTTTTGGAATTAACTTTTGAGCAAAAGGAGAGCCTCCTCCGCTCCGGATTCGTGGTAAATGGTGAATAACTTAACTCTTGGCATTTTGCATATTATAGTGTGCAATGCATGCATGCGGCTATATAAGGGGCGAAATTAAATTGAGCGTGCCCAAATTATCCAATTTGAGGCGCCTGGAACGAACGCTATAACGACCCACCTGGATCTCCTCCATGAAGTGGCTCTACACACATGTGACCAATTCAAGTCAGCAATAACCCGAGTTTCTAAAAAAAAAATGCAAAGTATACATATTTCGTTCCCCACAAAAAAATGTCATCACCGCCATATATACCACCGTTTTGTTGCTGCACCACATTGACTCCTAATCGTCACAAGGTATCATCATCACCACATGGTTTACCCATCATTTTCCCCATGAAATGCACCAGCATTAAATCCATTATCTTGTCCGGGGAGCAATAGAATGAAAGCGAACGGAACTTGTCTCTATAACAGTCTTACACTTTATTCCCATCACCACCACCACCACCTCCTCCTATGCATTTACCCCCAAATTGAATGTTTTGTAAACAAATGCACCCACCCGGTCTCGGTCTCCTCCAATCCTCCCTCCCGTCTTGCAACACCGATCCAGCCAAACTGCTGCTGCTGCTATTGCTGGTGCGAAGGTGGGGAGCGTATGTGAAATTTTTTCTAATCTGAATCTACTTCGGATCTATTATAGAATCTTTAAACGGGCTCTCTGGATTCTCGTCGACTGAGCTCTGATGATCGTCGTCGTAAGTCACGGTGGTGGTATGGTGGTGCGATGATGGCGGTGGTGAATTGGATTGGAAAGGTGTGTGTTTGTATGTGTGCTTAGTAGTGTCTCTAGCCCTCAAACTGTCAGGTAAATGGGGTTTTGTGACGAGAAAAGCGGAGAATAAAGGGACCCTGAGTTTTTTTTATCACCTCTTCCAATTTCCTGCCTACGTCACGATAAAGCCCAAACAATATAAAAAGCTTCCCTCAGGATCAATATATTATGCTTTATGCTCTTTGATAAACACCGCACGGAGGAAAAACCCGCTCGGCTTTGCCCACTAAAAAGAAAAACGAGATATGAGATGAAAATTGGGGATGGGAGTTACTGCGGTCTGTTTTTTCTTCCCCATCATCAACATCACCACCACCACCACCTCCTCCACCACCATCAAAGACGCAGTCGGCAAAAACGTGTCGAGTCCTACAACGAGGTGGTGGCGGTGGTGAGGTTCGAGGAGCTGAAGTCATTACGTCCCCGTTTCATCTTGGGAGCAAAAAAAAAACTCAAGAATTTTGATGAAAAGTGAAGTACGGACGGGGAGATGGGAAAATGCGTTTGTTTTTAAATTGAAGAATGGCAGCAACCGTAAAATGGTACCTATAATGAGTGTCAACGAACAGGAATGACAGACAAAAAAATAGGGAGGAAAGGCGGTGGCTGGTTGGAGGAAAATCGTATTATAATTGCACGAATGTGTGTAATACCCATTCTTTTTATTCCTCCTATTCTTCTTCTTTTTCGTCTTCTCGTGAAAACTCCCAGTTGGGATGAGAACAGACAATGGCGCTGACGATTGCCTATTGCCTTCTCAAAAAAAGCCGGCGACGGGAAGGAACGTTCTGAATTTTTTTTAAAGAATTACATAAAATATACTTATACGTATAATATATATATTTTTTTTTAAATTCATACATTTCAGCCTGTCTCAATCTTCTTCGTTTCTTCCCTTTTAAGTAAATCCCGGATTTTCCCGAGCTCTTCAAGTGGCTCACATTCGCAGAGAGTTGTCAGGGGATAACCTGAAATGACAAGGACAATAATAAAAAGTATCAATATGACTTTTGATGACAAACGATGTGTGAGCATTATTATCATTCAAAATTCGTATATGGGCCTAGTTGGACGGGATTCTCTGTTAGCCGTTAAAAATACCTAGTTTCTTGTTCCCGGAAGTGAAACTACAAGGACAAAAAGCTAGAGAGAGAGAGAGAAATACAAAAAAAGACTTGTTCCACAAGACATTTTTTTTTGCTTTCTCCCTCACTCTTTTCTTTGCAGAGACGCAGGTTTATTGAAAGGAATTCCAAAAGGAGCAGGAAACATGTCGTGTGGACTCTTTATACTTCCTCCAGTTCTATTCCATTCAATTCCACCGGCTCGTACTTGCTTTTTTTTCTATTTTATTTTTTGTAGAGGGAAAATATTGCGACAGGAATTCGCCAGAGACATGTTGTGAAATTCAATATTGCTGAAAATACAATTAAACAAATGGCACTGTCCTTGTGATGATGATACTGGAGGGGGGGGAGAGTGGGCGAGCCGACTTTTCCCAAAAGGACATAGAACATCATGAATGACATGATGCAACAATGGAGCCCACACCACGGTTGAAACCCGGTTCCCCCAAGAAAGGGATAAAATCATCCGCTGTCGCGAGCTGCTAATATTGAATTAATGAAAATTCTTGGAATGCTGGTGATGATGTGATGACCGGACCGGGACCGCGTCATCATCTAGGCCAAACCAGACCATGTAATAATGTCAAACTAGGCCATTTATTACTTTTGGGCAATTAGCCCAGTCGTGCAATTATAGCACATTGATGAAATTAAAAACACGGTGGGGACCAAGGCGCAAGTTATGACTCCGCCGACTCAACGCTAACACCACCTTCAGTACCGTGTATAATTCTTGGGAAATGTATGAAAATTAGTTGAATGCAGGGAGGGGACAGGCCTGGCCTGTGAGTCAGAGAAATTACACAGTACGTGTATTATGTACTAATCAGAAAATAATTTTCAAAAGTTGGCCTTGTCACTCGTCGTGGTCGTCGTGTCATTCGAATGACTAATTATTTCCGCACGAACTATCAATTTCCACTATTTCCAGGTAATACCCATTATTTTCTGATGGCGGACCTCCAAACACGGAACAAGATAAAAAAAAGTGGAGACACATGATGTACGCTAAAAACCTATAAAAAAATAATACCTATATTATGCTATATGTATCTAATGTAAGTGGGAACATTACAGTTTTTTTCAAAAAAGAAAGCCTGCCTCCTTCCGACATTATACACCCATTTCAATCTCATCACCTTCATGACTGACGCTGAGACAAAAAGTGAGTGAGTGAGTGAGTAAGTGTGTATACCTTGGGTAAATATTGACCTCGACCCACCAATCCCAGCACCACCACCACCACCTCGGTTGTTTTTTTGGGTTTTACTCATGTTTAGTTTAACTACAGGATTTTTAAGCTCTTAGCCACACAATATTTTGTTTTGAAAGACAGGGAAAACGTATAATATTCAGTCTCGGATGTGGTTGATGATGATGATTTGGTCCTGTGTGTGCTGCCTGTCTGCCTGGACTAAAGCCCAAGACGTTCTTCATATATGATGATGAGTATGAGACCGAGTCTGACTGACTCTGAACCGGGGAACTAAGGAAAAAACCCACACTGATGTGAGCTATCCTCTGCTGGATTCAATATAGAATAAACAATAGTAGCGAAGCGAGCGGAAAGGAGCTGCAGAGAGAAAGCGGGTCGTCGGCGGAGGACGATATACGATCAGGCTCTCGCTCTGGAGCTGCTTTAACTAGAAAGGACGGAGTGGGAAAGAGGTTCATTCCGTCAGAGCATTTCTTGCTGGTCGGTTCCGCTATGAGTGGATCTGGATTCCCTGCCTCGAGTTGAGAGAGAGAGAAAAAAAATTCGGCATACTCATACGGCTTTGTTGTGTTGTTGTGGGTTGAGCAGCATCGCAAGCTCTGCTTTTTTGTGACTTATATATAATAATATGGGCACATGGAACCGCTCTCCCCGGAACCACTGCGATAATTTTATGTAAGGAGGAAGAGAGAGAGAAAAAAAAGAAGCATTGCAAAAAATATTTTGTTCAGAGTTTTCCTCTTTTTATTTCTTCATCTAATTATTTTCTCCCAACGTTTTTCCACTTGAAATAATTTTGTCAACTTTTTTTGTCTGTTTGTGGAACATTAAGCGAGAGAGAGAGAGAGAGAAAAAAGACATTGGCGTGAGCAGGAGTTTTATATAGTAACCTGAGCAAATCTCCTCTCAATCCCTTTTTTGAAATTTGACAAAATACGTATATAATATGTGGGTTTAGTTAAATGAACCAATTTTGTTAACCACCACCATTCTCCCTCTGCAAAAAAAAAGTGCAACTTCAGCACAAGTTATTGTTGTGTTCAAATCGGCGGTGGGGTCGGGTGGTGCATGGTGTGGAGGAAGCAGTTTTTTGGCAGTTGAGTAATCAACAATTGGAAGCCATCAGCTTCTTCTTCACTTGTTCAAGAAAAATAGTAGAGGGGGAAAAATAGGTCTGGAGGTGGTTGTTGGTGGAGAAAAAACTAACTTTTTTTCTCCTCCCTTCCGAGTATATATATAAAGAGAGAGAGAAGAGAAACGAAACCGCCGGGCCGAGTTTATTTTTTTGCCTGCAAACATGTTCCACCGGAGCATCCAGAATGACTTCCTTCTTGTCACATCTAGTAATCCAAGTTTCATCGCAGTCTGGGCAGCTTTTCAAAGGGGACCACGTTACAGAACAATCACCATGTAACTCGGAGTTCAAAAGAGGATTCAGGGGTAGCATTAGCCGAGGAAAAGTGAGAAAAAGAGAAACCACCACCATCACCACTACCGCTCCTTCTTGTTAGACTCTCGTTGTTGATAGACTAGACCAGGTCGGACCAGGAAGCCTATATCAAAAGAAAAAAAATTCTGCTTTATATCTGAAAAAAATGAAAAAGAGGAAGAGTTGTGGTTCATATTTGTGAAAAAAATAGAAAGAAGAGCGAATAACCCTCCTCGGGAAAAACCAAGTCTTTTTCTTCATTTTACAAAAAATAAACTGGGATATCAGAGCAAAAACCCCCCAAAAACGAGATGGTTCACCGAGAAAAAAAACGTTTGCTAACAGAGGATTTTTTATTTTTTCTCTCTGGTTAGCCAAGAGAATATAAGGAACAAGTGAAGCTTCGTTTCAGTGTTATGATCTCCAAACTTTGTTGGGCCAATCCCTAGCTAGCCCTCATTTGCAGTGATCAACGTGGTCATCGTCGTCTCACTGCCTCTGTGTGTGTGCGGCGACAGTGGGTTTTCATTCACACATCTCATCATCATCACTTTTCTCATCTGAACGGGACCACCACTACCTAAGCAAAAAAAGAAAACGAAAAAGAACTAATCTGTCTCTATGTAAATAAGATAGGGGCTTCCCCGATAAGACAAACAAGAATTCAGGGAAGGGAACAACACACACACACACACTTTTTGTTCAGAAAAGAGAAGCAAAAAACAATGTAATAATAAAAAAGAGTGAAGTAAGTAGCTTCGTCGCGAGAAGGAAGAGAGATTGGTGACATTGTGTGACTCACCAGAGAAACAAAAAAGCGTGGCTGTCCAAAAATCGGGAGTTATATTATACAATGGACGAAAATGATAGGAGAAAAGTTTGGAGAGAAAAATGAACTTTTTCTTTTCTTTCGTCTTCCTCCTCCTCCTTCTCCGTCTTTTTCTAAAAGATGAATAAAGACTCGGCTGGATTCAGCAGCACATAATATAATATTTTATCTAAACTTACAGAGGAGCAGTCAGACTCGGACTGCTCAAAAGACTCGAGTTGCCCCTCTCTCTCTGGACACACACAATATTATATTATATAGCTCGTCGTCGTCTCGTGGAACTAAATTTTCCAAGACAAAAAGTGAAGTATATATAACAGCGACGAGGACGAGGAGACAGTAATGCAGTGAGTGGAGTGGTGCAAAAACGGCCGCGTTCCTGTCGGTTTTTAGGAACCTCCTGGAAAAAGGACTAGTTTTCGAATTATGTGAGTGGAGGAAAACCACTTAAGCAGAAAACAACTCATCGCACCGTCCTCATATCTCTCTCCAGTCAAAAATTATATATATACATTGTGTGGCGTGTGGAACTCGCTAGTCACACGAGTCAGCAACCTAACTGGGCCATATACCAACTCTCTCGTCTCGACACACACATACACACGACGAGACTTTTACGCCAAAAGGTGGCTAGTCTTTTAAGGTGGAAAGGTGCAACAGAAAAGAAGAAGAAGGAGAAGAGAAAAAAACACACACAAGCATTTCAGATTTCACCTTGTCTTCTCGGCACAAGAAGAAAGATCCACCACCCCACCACCACCACTTGGCTGACTTATGGCTACTCCCTTTTCTCCGCTGTAACCACAAAGTTGTATAACTTTCTCCCTTTTGTTCTCTCCACTTTCTTCACTCTCTCTCTCTCCAACTTTGAGTGGAGAAAGCCGGCTGTCAGTTTAAGTGTCGTTTTGGTCACTATCCAAATCCTAGACCACAAAGTGAGAGCTCCTCGAGAGCCAGCAGGTAGCGGGCACAAGGGAGTCTAATCACTATCATCACGACGAGACCAAGAAAAAAAATCCATCCTTTGCCACCCGGAATACTACTACCCTACCCTGCCGACATACCAGTGCCTCCTCGTCCAAACACCCAGACTCATTCTCAAAAATCGGGAATTATACACGGACCAATGCAATGTGCTGCTGCTCCATGTGCTAGCTAGTTGGAGAGCTCCACTGATTACTCCAAACCAATTATTTCACCATCTGGACAGCAAAGTCGGGGAGGATCCATATCAGCGGCAAAAGTTTCAGTTACAATAAAAGCTTCGTCGTGGTAAAATATCATATAATACATAAGTATAATATACTTATATTCCACGTGAAGAGACACGTATTGTTCGGCTAGGCTGTCGAATTTCAGTGGTTTTCGAGTGTAGTGACTTGTAATAGAGAGGACCATCCAGAGAGACAGAGAGAGAGGGAGAGAGAGTGGGAGCTCCTACAGAGTTCACACTTTGTCTCCTCGCGACACTACTACTGCTGTCGTCGTTTCCTCCGGTGATCTCATCACAGTCGGTTTTGCTGCCATCACCTCCGCCATTACTCTCCCTTGATGGGGTTCAACCTCACCTACTAAAACTCAAACCGGTGTGTCCAGCACACACGACGGGAAACAACCAACTCCAATGGTTTTGGTCCTCCCTCAGGGAGAACCATTGCGTGGCGCCACAGGATCGGAAGAGTGCCCCTGAGGCAAAGCAATTGGTGCTAGAGATCACGGAGACGGTGGACTATAGCATGCTATGCGAATAGCACAATGAAACTCGACTCCCTCTTTCTCCTGCTTTACTGGAGTTTCGAAAACGTTGCTGCACTCCCACAAGTCATACGAATCGGTAAGATACGTCAACTCTTTATTACTTATATTTTCCCTCCCTAGTTAGTTGTCTCCCGTCTTGGCGAAACATTCGGACGCCGCCGTCGCCGCGACGCAACAGTCAAAAAAGCCCGTTTTATCTCCTCGCCGAAATCTGAAATCCCATGCATCAACCACAAGAAGTTACACAATAATAATACGTCGATTTATGACTCCATTTATTTTCCTCGATAGAGCCGTAGTGGTGGCACTTGTGGTTTTCTCCATCCGGAAAATGTGCGATTTGAGCGTTTGATAAAAATCCATTCATGTCGAGAGCCGGATAGAGATATTATTCGAGAGAGGCAGGCAGATATAGGCAGAGAGAGAGAGAGAGGAAGGAAGGCACACAATCGAATTTGTTTTCTCACCAAACAATCAACCGCATTCCGCAAGTGACTTCCATCCAACTTGCCCATTTCAACAAACCTCAACAATAGGGAAACACTGTGGGATTGAGGTTTATAATATGTAGACACTCAAGTAGAGAGAGAAAAAAAAACAAACAGTCATATCATCCATCTTCACCTTTTCCTCCGCAAATGGTGGTAGTCTCTCTCTACGACTACTCCAACTTTCCCAACCGCCTTGGCTTTTCCAAAAACACTGTTCCTAGGGAAACACTGTGGGATTGAGGTTTATAATATGTAGACACTCAAGTAGAGAGAGAAAAAAACAAACAGTCATATCATCCATCTTCACCTTTTTCCCCGCAAATGGTAGTAGTCTCTCTCTACGACTACTCCAACTTTCCCAACCGCCTTGGCGTTTCCAAAAACACTGTTCCAATCACTGGAAATGTTTTGCTAGCACTGGTACTACTGACTGACTGGTAGTATAGTATAAAACCACCACGATAGTCCTCAACTTTTTCCGGTGTTCCGCCACTTTTGCTTCGGAAAACAACACACAAGGAGGACAGTAATGATAATGACGACGACGGTTGCTCACCCAGCTCCATCCAGATAGCTTGTTTTCCAGAGATAGCCAGCCTCATTCATATCCCATAATTTCCCACGTGTATTTCCCTAAAGCTTGGCGGCGGCTCGGCTCTCTGGAATTATTTGACCTGTTGTTTCCCTTCTTCAGCTCTCCTCCATAGTCCTCCTCTCTTCCTCCTTCTTAGTTTTCACATGGAGCTTCCTTTAATTAAATGAGATAATGATCTGCCTTTCGTAGTATAATGACTTCCGTTATCTCCTCCGTTGTTTTCTCCTCCTCCCTTCCTCCGTAATGTTTATTACTGTAAAACCTGGACCCCATAGCACAGCCCATGCAATGCATGCATGCACCGTGCGGGCTAACAAGCTTCTATAATGATTATCATTTTGGAGTGAGAGGGAAGAAGGCTACAACAACAAAACCTTGATTTTTCGCCGAGCATAATAATAGAGGAGGAGGAGGAGGATGGGTAAAGGAGGATGACGATGAGAATGGGAAAACACGGCGATTTTTTGTGATGCATATTATTATGGGTCTCTAAAAAGCAGAGCATCTGAACACCAAGTACGAAGAACACCCAAAATGATGTTGGGCGGATTAAACGTGGAAAATAATTTACAAGTAGTTGAAAATCCGACAATGCCCCTTGGATTATTGAAGTTACATCCATAAATTATATTTAATGGGGAAGCTGCAAGAAGCTCATTTAAATAATGCATAAACAATGAAATAACCTCGTTGATTTTTTTCCCGTTGGCTGGCTAATAAAAATGAATTATATGCTTTTGGAAAATCCTGGGAAAAGTGTTTTGCAAAAAAAAAGAAGTTAGACTTTTTTTTAGATAGTGTTGCTGGATGCTGGATGGAAAGCCATCCCTGGAGGAACTGTAATTCCAAACACCTCCTTTGTTTTTTTTGTGAGGCAAGTAGTAGTTTTGTTGGAGAAACAGGCTTCATTCATCCAGGCTCGGTTGGCGGTGGCGTTGGCACGGGCTGGTCAGCTCCATGTTGAGCTAGACACAATGAATAAATTATTGCAGAGTTATCATCACTCCACCACCGCACCACCACCACCACCACCATCATACCATATACATACCACCGTTGCCCCTACTACCACCACTTGTTTCTCCTGACCACACGATACGACGACGGTGTGTGGATAGATAGATACCGGAGGAATCTACTATTTTAATCATGTTGCTGCGTTTTCGGCTGCAACTCTAGTGTAATCAACGAAGCCCAATGAAATGCTAATTTATTGGTTGCTTTGCTGGACATACATTTATATGGCTCCTCCGGAATTAGAGTTGCTAAACGAGGAGGGCTCCTCGCTCACCACCCAACCAATCCATCCATCTATCCATCCAAGAGAGGAAAAATATTCAAAACTTTCCCAGTTTTTGAGCACAACTCAATTATTTATCTTTTTTCAGCATGCATGTAAGCATTGAGCATGCATCGCGAGGCTCGATCCACTCAGGTATTTTAATTTATTCCTGGACAGCTCCCAGATTGCGTTGATTATTTTGGCGATCCCTTTTTAGCCATCTCCGTCGGGAACGCCAAACTAAAACTGTTTTTGAAAGGATAATATTGTGTTGGTGTTCCCGTTTTTTTTTGTGGAATGATTATCCCTTGTGTGTGAAATGAAATGCTGGCGATTCCAACCAAACAGGGGGGGGGATTGGGATTGGATTTATGGAAAACAATTGCTCATCAAATCCATCCCACTTTCATGCATCACCACCACCTGCTCCTCTTGTTCTGACAACACAAAAGTGGCGCTATAATAGCGGAAGCTGAAGCTGGTCCAAAAGGGTGAACCGCTTGGGCTTGTCTCTCAAATTTTTTTTTGTTATTCAACTTTCTCTCGTCTCATCAAAAAAGGGGATTGCCTCACGCTCCAAATTCTCTTCTGTTGTGTTGGTGTTTTGAGGTGGTGGAGCACATAAAAAATGTGATCAGGTTTGGACTCCTTTTTTAGCAGGCATTCATCACTCTTACCCCTTCTCTCTGTATGAAACTGAATAATGCTTTAAAAAATGTGAATAATTTGCATACGCAATATTTTTAGTCCTTTAGATAGCGGCGCTTCAGCTTTTCAGCCGACAAAAAAAAAGAGTTTTTTGTTAGTCTACTCATACGAATTGCTCTCGTCGTCTCGAGCTCAAGCCAGTGGGGGAAATGATCTATTCTGAGGAAGAGCATTCTGAAGTCAGTTTAGTTTAGTAGTAGTTTAGTCTTCTTGGTGGAACAGGATTTTTCTGATGAATGACACGTTTTTTAAGGATATCCATTTCGAGGTGTGTGTACTCAAGTCGAGGCGAAAAAAAATACTCAAAGAAAGAATCCTCTGCTCTCCTCTCTCTATTCCAAAAAGCGAAGCACTGAGCCGCTTGACTGGTTTTTACTGTTTATTAAAATGTCTACACGGCAGGTAGGCAGGCTAATATCATTGTCTAGAGGCACGTGACTGCTGGTAGAAAAATAGCAAACATTGAAAGGGCCAAGAAGGCAGCGGTGGTGGTGGTGGTGGCTACCGAGATAGAATTTGAAATGAGAAATTGCGTAGTAAAGCATGTCGTGAGAGGAACCCATTTCGCCAAAGAAAAGAATCTTCCACCATCAATCGAATTTCTCAGATAGGTCAACCGTCTCCCTCCTTCCAACATTGTCTTCATAGAGAGTATTCCATTGAAACTCGGATTGTGGATGCGGTCACATCACACACCGGCAAAAGTAGAGAGTCCTCTCAGATATCTTCAACATTCGCGACTCGCCCCTTTCAAAAAAAAAGTCTACCTTTGTTAATGAAATGACGACCATCCGTTTCCATCAGAAAGGAGGATGGGTGGATATAGTTCACCATAGTCCACACTCCACAGGTTGAGGAGTTTTCAAGGAAACCACCTCACTCTTTTACTTTCTTACCCCATTTCTACCTTATTTCAGCTCATTTCCTACAAATTTCTTCTTCTTCTTCCGTTCCTTCTCCCTGATCGATGCTCCACTTTGACATTTATAATAACTATTTGTCCTGCTAAAAATTGACCCTCTGTTTGATCAACAACTTTTCTGCCAGACTCATCATTTTTTTTGTTGATGACTAAGGGGTACGTACGATCACGGATGTGACAGCAGCGGCTGACAAAAAGAAACATGTCCTCTCCCTCTCCATCCCTCCAAACTCCACCTCATCATCTTTAACTGACATCAAAATGGCTCACTCGTTTCCCCCAAAAAATATCCCCCTTCCTTATTTTGTATTACTTATATAAATCAGGTTTTTTATCCTATTTCATATCCTTTGGCAGAGCTCGTATGTATTATTATTCCTTTCTTTCCCGCAAGACTCCCAAAGTATATATAAGGTAAAAAAAATGAGTTCAAGATTGGAGACGAAATTAAGTAGCAAGCAATAGGGATTTGCAAAATAAAAAAAAACTACAAAACTTTTTTCTTCCTCAGAATCGAGTTTTTCCCAGAAAAAAGGGGTTACACCGTTACACGCGTTTTTCAAAATAAATATACATACGGAGAGGTAGGTGGTCTGGTGGACCAAGTTTTCCGCCTCCACTGCCAACTTTTTTTTACTTTTACTCCGGTGAAAGGTTGTCATTGAAGCATGGGCCAGAGTTTAAAGGAAGCACACGGCGAAACTTTGTAACTCCCCTTTGCACTTTTATTTGTGTGGGTAATAATCAAGTTTCATTTTTTTAAATAAGGGGAGAAAATCCCAGTCTTTTATACTTACTTATAAGTATTTTGGCGTGCGTGCATATAAAATTCGAGTATTATGATGTAAAAATTTGGGAGAGGACTACTGCATTAGCAAATGATTTCTTTTCTTTTATAGAAAAATGAAATCCTTCATAAAAGGGAAGAGGGAGGGAGGGTGTTCTATAGGTGCTGTTGTCCCAGAGAAACTCCAAAGTATAAAATCTGTCTTTACACAGAGTTATTCCCTAGGAAATCCCTTTTAAACCCGGTTTATTATTATGACGAGATGATGATGATGAACCACACAACTACACCACAGTTTACCTCCCTCTCTCCCAACCACCACCACTTAAAAAAGTCGAAATGGGGCTCAAAAGAAAATTTAAAAAAGGGGGATTTTTATTTTTCGTGGTAGGTTGCCCAGGAAAAAAGAGATTGAGGCTAAAGCCTATTGAGGCATTTCAACGTGAGCTAACGCCAGGTTGACAATGTATTCCCACAATAAATCCCAGCGAAAAATCTTGTTTCACTTTTTTGAACTAAGTTGAAATGGTGGTGGTGGTGGTGGTGTGACGGTTAGGTAAAATGGCAACAACTCGACGGTAAATCAAATATGTAGAAGTAAACACATAATAATCCAGGTGTAACCAACCACACAAGAGGTTCCCCAAAATATGTTCTACTTAAAAGTTTGTGGGTGGCTGGTGATGAAAATTTTAATTATTCTACAAAAAAAAATCCCATGCATTCAAAATTGACAAAAGTCGCCAGGGACTTTGACCTCTTGCCAATATCTATATTTTTTGAATCAGTGTAGCTTTTTTGATTTGAAAACTTTTTCTACCACAAAAAGTGGCTTTAACTTGGCAAAAGAAGAAGAAGAAGGAATTTTTTTTGGAGAAAACTGAGCTAAACAAGATTTTCCAGTTATTCATGAGGTGTTCGTACACAGCTACCTTGTCATTTATTTCCCGGATATACAATGTTTCGTTGGGGGCGCCAAGGGATTTTCTCCTCCCAAATTCCAAACTCCTCCGGTATTCCTCCCCGGTACGTCTTTAAAACATGTTTTTTACACATGTTTCCTCTTGGAAAACATATTGAAGCCCGTCAGCCTGCTCCCCTAAAAATCATCCAGTTCCGACGACTGCTCCTGCCGCTCCTGGTTGAGAGAGTCTAGGACAACAGGGAAAACAGGTTGATTGGTTTCGACGAGTAAAGTTTAGCCATCGGAAAACTCGTATGTTGCCAGTCTAATAATAAGATTAAATGGGGCCTGCTGCTGCTGCTCCCTTGCTGCACACGACGACGGTGTGGGTCTGAACGGGGTTCCCCCTTCCCTGCCGCCATCGCCATCATCCACCATTTCCAAGGGGGGAAAACAATGGCTTTCTTTCTCCTTTCCAGACACGACAGACACATTTTTCCTCGCCTGCCTCATGCCTGTTCATGGTTCATGTTCTTTCTTAGTCCTCGCCTCTCTCTCTCTCATCCTCCGGGGGAGTAGTATAGGAAAGGAAAGCACAAAGCACTTATTACGCTCTTCACTGGTTATTGCCTGCATTATGGATATTAGCATCCTATTTAGCTGTCAACTTTCAAGTGAGAATACGTGTAGCCTTGTTATCTCCTCGTTCCCTGCCAAAAAGTTGGGTTTACCCCACCCAGTTCTTCTCTCCCTCTCTCTCCCATGCACCACCACCACCACAACTCTAACCGAATTCCTTCAAACCAATCATTTGTATTACTTTTTCCGAGCTCTCTCTCTCTCTCTCTCTTCTCTGGATGGAAAATGTATTTAGTATCCCTTTTTCTCCGGAAACAGAAGCCTACTTTCTTTTATGGATATGAATCCACATTCTCCTCACAGACAGACGGTGGTCCGTGTGGTAGTGGAAACGGAGAAGAAGAAAAAAGTTTCTGTTTTGACTGTTGATGTGTGTGTGTGTGTGTGTGGAGTCCATGTTAGAATAGACTTTTTTTTAACAAGATACATTCCTTTTTCTCTCTTTTCCTTCTTCAGCCCAATTTTTTGTGGTTCAAAATTTTTTTTCTTCCTCTCAGAACACCGTCGTCGTCTCTCACACAATCAGACGCGACATTTCTCATGTGGTCAGCATTATTTGCATGAATATCCGTAAAGATGAAGAAGAAGAAGAAGAAGGAAAGGAGAAAAAAAAGTAAAATTCAAAAAGGAATCCGATCCCTCATAATATTTCCCGTGTTTGTGCAGCCTTGTCTACACACACACACAGGAGGAGGGAGGGACACAAAATCTCTCACAAAAACATTAAATCTGAAAAGAGTCAGAGTCAAGTCACTCTGAATTTCAGAATTTCCTTTGAGCAGCCATTTCCCAGTCTTGAAATACGCCCAACACGAAGACAATGGGAAATGGAAGGAGAAGACGAAAAAAAAAGATGAAGAAGAAGAAGGGAAAAAGAGGAAAGGGGTATCCGATTCCAACTGGCTATTTCTCATGTGGAACTATTACGTATATGTTTTATGTTTATGCACAATGATGAACATTTCCGAGACATTCAGGTTTTTTCGTCTTCTCCTTCTCCTTCCAAGACAGCCCCGCTCGCCTAAATATGAAAGAGAGAAAAAGGGCAAGAGGAATAGTAGAAAGATAGAAGTATATTGGATAAGTAGCAATAGTCCAAAAACCAAAAAGGCAGGGGGGAACCTTGTATATTTTTTTGACTCTGGTCGGGGTGGTGGTGGGATCAGAAGTGTAGAGTAAGTGAGTAACAAAAAAGTGAAGAAAAAAATTGTACATTCATATCTCTGCCCTGCCCTCCATCCACACACACAACTGTCCATAACTAGAAAAAAAAAGAAGGGAGATGAGATGAATAGGGATTTCTTTTTTTTTCGGGTCGGAGAAGAGGGAGAAGAAGAAAAAAATGAATCTTGTTGTCCCCGGGAATAAAGCAGGGAATCAAGTGTAACAAAAATGAAAGGCGAAAAGGAAGAGGAGAAAGGCAACCCACCGCCGCCACCACCACCATCACCACCGTTGTTGTCAGAGACCAGGAAAGAGAGAGAGAGAGAGAGAGAGAGAGAGAGAAAGATGAACAAGATTGAAACAAGAAAAAAAAGAAAGTTTTTGGCTAAAGCAAAAAAAGAAGAAATTCTCATCGCCTCGCTCTTTTTTTTATTTTAGCTTATTGCGGGCAGGGAAGGGAAACCCAAACGAGCCTCATGTAGTTACATTCATATTTTTTTTCTACTTCTTCTTCTTCTTCCTTCAAAAAAAGACTCCTGGTTTACAAGATGAAAAACTAGTAAATAAGTAGCGGAATGGGCAAAAAAGTAAAATAAAAGTTGGATAATAGTATGCAAACGAGGTTAGGTGGAGAGAGAGAGAGATTCCCCCAACCATCCAACGTTTCTTTTGTGTGCTCCCTCAAGTTTTTTTCTCTCTCTCTCTCGCTCTCTCTTCAAACTGAAAAAGAAGATGATCCAACTGAAAATTTGCCCTCGTTGGTTTCATATGATGTTGTTTGTGTAGAAAAATTGTGGGGATGAAATATTGCAAGACTTGAAGTTACTCCACACACGGAGGAGGAGGAGGAGGAGGAGGACTAGTAAGTAGTGCCGAGTGACGGACACTTTTAAGAAAAAGATGAAGGGGAAAAAATTAAACAAGGGGATAATCATACATGGCAATTCTTCAACTTTCTTTATTTTTCTCTCAAGTTACCGACTCATCTCTTTGCCCGTTAATTTTTCTTATTTTTTTGTTGCTTCATTCATTCATTCATTCATTCATTCACTCGCTTCAGTTTTTTTTTCAGGTTCATTCAGCTTTTCCTCGGCTCCTTTGTTACTCTCTATAATAATGGCAATCTCTCCTCTCCATTTAAGTTTTCTTTCGGGTTGAATCCGTACCACCACCACCACCACACCAGTCCCTTTATACTTTCCCAGAGTTTTGCTTCTTTCCCATTTGATGCGTCTCGGATGGGCAGGAAAATAAGAAAATGGGAATGTTTTTTTTTACAAAGTGTGTTCATCAGTGGGAACTAGGAGCCAGATGGAAATCAGAGTATCATTTTAGGAAGAAAAAAAAAGAAAAGAATCTCATCCATGAGCTCAGCTAATAATTCACAGCTTTAAAAAAAAGTGCTTACTTTACAAGAAAAAAATAAGAAATTGTAGTCAGCTTGTAAGAAGGGGAATCTGTGCGGATATATGCTTATTTGTAGGTAGGATCATGCTTATTTGCTAGCATTTCCAAAATCTCATTTGTATCGTCAAGAATATAGAGAACTAGTGGAGGAAAGGAAAAGAAATATTTATATATCCAGTGTTTTCCAAGCTTGTTGGCTGGCTCAGGATCCGACGGAAGAGGAAGAATATTTAAAAAATGGGACTGGAGTATAATCAAGTTGGCAACAACTTTGGCGCAATGAAAGAAAAAAAAAAGTTGTAAAATTGAACATTATAAACTAGTCTCCTCCTCTCCTCCCTCACCATCATTGCATACTACAATTATTGCCCTGTCAGAGCAAAGAGAAGAAATGAGATAACAGCCTTTGTTTTCCCTCTCCGTAAATAGGTGGGAAAAGCTATTAATTTCACTTTTTTCTTTTGTCAAGAAAGTGAGTAATTATACTTGCTTGGCGTTGAAACTCCAACCTGGAATGTGTAGACACATTCAGGGGAAAAAACCTAACTCTGGAAGCTCTCATCTTTTTCGGATTAGATTCAACCCGCTCTTCATTCTTCTACAAGAAAGTTTATTTTGAAAGTGTTGGAACTGCGCCGGTATTATCCGGATCAACTCAAGTGTAGTCAATTCTTTGACAATAAAAAATAACACTTGATACTCCAAAAATCCAGCTTCAAGAATGATTTTATTCTTCTTAAGATTAGTAGTAAACCACCTACTTGACTTATTCAGTTGGTCATGCTCTTGATAAAAATTGTAGAAACAAAAGCCGCCCGACTCATTTTTTTGTGTCTCATCAATTAGTCCCTTCTCTGAGAGTGCCCCTCTTCTGTCTCCATCCACCGGTCACTTGAATACTATCACTCTAAGCATATTATTATTTATTCTTTTTTTACCCTGCCGATCTTCCGAGTGAAAAAGACGTTAAGAGCAAATCCTATCTACTTACCTCCTGTTCGCCTCGTCTCCCCAAAAAATGTGGGTTGAGAGTTGAAAAGGAGGGAGTCCCTCTTAAAAAAAAAACGGGCCACCACCATCGCTGCCGTTTTTTTCTCTTCGTCGTCTTCTTCTTCTTCCTCCTTTCCTCGAAGAACACTTAACGTCTCCTTCCACACGAACTGGTAAAAAACCAAGTCCTCCTCTCCAAGACGTATATTGATTTTGGACCTATCATCATAGCCTCCTCCTTTTTTCACCCAGGCCCATTTGTATCATTGACAATTTCGGCTTGGCTGACGCAATTTATTATTATCGTACCGGAAGACTCTCTCTTGTCCAATCGATTAACCGTTTTCAATCATGTTATGGGAAAGTTGTATCACTGAATGACAAGAGAGAGAGAGAGAGAGAGAGGAGCCCAGAATATCCGCTAAAGATATGCACACACGGGAAAAAATAACAACTCCCCCGAAAGAACAAAGTGGTGGGGCTTTGAGCCTCAAAGTGAGGGCGGCTATGAAGACTTTCTGAAACCTACAACTCTTGGGCAGAAGGCAAAAAGACGAAGGAGGAAAAAAAAATTCTTGTTTCAACTAAGTAAAAGTTGCCATGGATAAATTTCCTCCTTCCTCTTCTGTCACGCTCACGAGAGAAGTCTAATTCCACCAATTTTCGCTTTTCCCCCGCGCTATATACCCAAAACTCTTCTTTTTTTTGGACCAATCTTATGAATGTTTTTTCCTCCTCCTTCTTCTTCTTCTTCTTCTGCTTTTTTTTGGGTTTCCGTTGCATGTACTCTCTCTCTCTCTCTCTCTCTCCTGGCCAGACTTTTCTTTTTCTCCCTTCTTTTGAGCTGTGGCCAGGCATGGAGCAAAGGGGCAGAGAGGCAGATCAGGAGCAGCCACAGTAAACTTGTCAGAGTCATGCATAACGCCATGGTTGGTTGGTGTACTACATACTACTTCTCCTGGCTCTGGCTTTGTGCAGCTGGAATATATATATAAAGAATGAATCCCTTTTCAAGATGTGCGTGCATCCACTAAAATGTTTATCTTTCACATGTTCCTTGTTCCTTGTTCAGTTTGAACCACTTACTACTACCTACAGAACAAACAATGGACAATCTTTTATGAGGGGAAACTTGCAACTTCTCTTTCTCTCTCTCTCTCTCTCTCTCTCTCTCTCTCTCTCTCTCTCTCTACAACTTTCACAACTATTATATGCAGTCAACTTTTTTTTCTTCTCTTCTCTCTCTCTCAATCTGTCTGTCTGCCAGTGTGAGCTCTCTCTTTCACTTTCTCTCTCCGGGTTTCCCTTTTTCCCTTTTTAAAAGAGAGCGGAGAGCTGCGGCGGTGGCTGCTGCTGCTGCTGCTGCTGTTAGAGTTGGAGCTTGCCAGAAACAAACGCTCCTTCCTACTGCTAATTCCGAGACTGGAGGAAAAACAAATGGAGGAGAGAGAAAGAGAGTGAGAGGAGGAAAGCGGAGTTGGAGTGAAGGAATGAGTCACTTCCTATTTATGGCTGCTATCACAGCAAGCAAAAAGACTAGTGGTTAATGCACATTTCCTTTGTTGTTTTTTTGCACCAGCAGCCAGCCAGAGAGCCTCGGCCCTCTCGCCGATTTCGTTTTTTTTTTGTTTTTCTGTGGGGAAAAGTTCTCAGCTGTTGAAGTTGGAGGAGGATAATATGGAGGATGTATAGGTATACGTATATATATATATGGTTGGTGTGCTCTGGTGGTGATAGTGAGTTGGGAGGGATTGCATTCGTTTGTCTCCCCCAAAGCGATTTGCACGTATTTCAAAAGGGAAAAATGCTGTCGACAAAGTAGGGATTTAAAGGGTTAAAAAATGGTTTCTTTCCTCTGAGATCCCTGTTTCAGACTTTCAGACAGTGCCTTTGTTTTTTCTCTGTTTTTTTGGAAGGAACGGGACTGGGACTGAAAAAAAAATGAAAGTAGTAGTAGTTCTCAAGGAAAAGGTCATGGATAACAGGGGAGCCACAATAATGGGTATATTTAAACTGAATTACCTATGAGAGGAAACCATGACAAAAAATGCATACTTTTAAAACATAATATTTAAAACAGGGAAATATTAGTCTCTGGAAGCAAGGTAAACTGTTGTGTGGTCGTGTGGGAATGAGCTTTTGTTTGTGATGTAGTAGGATATATATATATGGTGAAAAGCTTAAAGTAATTTATTGAATTGAAATAATGTGCGATATGCGATATTGGGAACTCTGGTGCTGCTCCATCCTGGAGGAGTTTTGATGATTGCGAGACATTACGCAACACTAGTTACTACAGGTTCAGAGGAGCTGGAGGAGGAGCAATGGGATCACCTGCTTGTCCCTATTTTCCCCACGGACTCCTTTAGGCTAAATCAGTGCACAAGGGAGAATATAGGTATATAAAAAAAGACGAGAAGTTGTTGACGATATCCCATCTCCGATTTTTGTCCCTAGGATATATCACCACCACCACGACACACGAAGAGGAGAATCCTTTTTTTTGCGATAAAGAAAATCTGTGAAAATGGGAAAGAGAGCATTATTATTTTCAAAAGTCTCTAACATCTTGAGTACGTACGTTTTTCCACCACCTCACCCGAAATATATATTTATAGAGGGGGAAAAACAGGAGAGATTTTTTTTCTCCTTGTGCTGCGCCGGCGAGGGCATTGAAGGCATTAGAAAAGTAGATATTTTATGCATTCATTTCGTTTTCACCAGACAGAAAATTTATGAAAAGGGAAGATGAAAGGCGCTCCTCCATTTTTTCGCTTCCTGAAGCCCCGTGGGGATTTTCCTCTTTTCCCATCCACCCCACCATACTACCATCCTCCTCCTCACTTTGCGAAAATCTTTATGGGGCTCCCATTATATGAGTTAGTGTATTGCCCGTTTTACTTTAGGGAGGAGGACTATATTTAGGAAAAAAAGGTAACCCGGCCAGAGAGAGAGAGAGAGAGAGAGAGAGAGAGAGAATACTTCTTTTTTTCAGCAGGCAGTGGGCCAAGCCAGGCTCAAGTTAAAGCTCAATTGCGCCATGACTCGAAAGTTGTGTTAGTTGTGAACTCTGGTTGTAATGGGTTGTGGGGTGGGGATGGAGACGACGACGACGACGATGACGGGCACACTCTTCTCTCTCCTTCACTCTCTCTCTCTCTCTCTCAGATTCCTCCATCTTCACTCCTCTCTTTTATTCCACGACGACGACTGAACCTCCTCATGTCAACTGATCCGGACTATATCCCACTGACAAAAGTCACAGCTCAGTAATATTATTTGGTAGTAGTGGAAGAGGAAGAAAGGCGAACGAACGGCAGAGAGAGAGAGAGAGAGAGAGAGAGAGAGAGAGAGAGAGTTAGTGATGACGAAAAAAAGTAGTAGTAGTAGTAGTATTCGTATATTTGGTTTATAAAACCACGATGATATGATGATACTATGACGTCCCAGAAAAGATACAGAAAAAAGATAGAGCTCAAATCAATAATAGCAAAAATCCCAGGGCTTCCCAGCGATGAGAATTGGATTGGAAATATATATCAGACAACAGAAGAGTGGAGTGGGAAGAGAGAGAGAGAGAGAAGAGGACAAAGAGGACGACGGAGGGAGATGGAGGGCTCATCATCGCTAGCCACTCCGCCACCACTCTTTTCTCACTTTTTCACTCCTAAAAAAGTGTATTCAACCTGAAAAATGCTCCTCGCTTCTGAGCAACTACCCATATTACTATTTATTAGTATCAAAAAATAATAATGAGAATTCTCACACTTTATCATATATTGTGTATGTCTGTCCATCTGGAAAATGAATTAAGCTACTCGTAAAATACTTTCAATTTCATATTATATGTGATATATTATTACGTCCAAAAAATAACTGAAAAAATTACCTGTAATCAATTCAATCCTCTCTACTTTTCCTCCACTCTCACAGCTCAAAGTTTATACCATTCCTATTGCTTTTTTTTTCTTTGGGCTCTCCATTCCGAATTTAAAGCCTTTCATTTTTTTTGGGTTTTCCTCCGTCTCCGGGAGTTTAGATTTCATCCCACCATCCCACCACCGCACCACCCGCCACCGTCGTGTCCTCCTCCGTGTGCCTCTTTCTTATTGTAATCGGATAGGGAATGTATCAATTTTCTCCCAGATATGGAGAAGGAGTCGAAAAACTATTTTCACCATAATATGCAGCAGCGCCAACACAATAGATCATAATAGTCACAAGGAGACAGCGAGAGTGATATAATACTCGTTTTATTTTTCCAGTGCATTCTGATTCTGACTGGAGAATCGATATAGGACATTCATTCTCGCACATTTATTAGAATCATATTATTATTGCTACAATTTTATATGCTCCTCCTTCTGCCACCTTCCCGAAATTTATAATATTTAAGGGGACAAATTAGTTTTCCTTACAAATATGCCCACTCGACCAAGGTCCCTGGCTATTCTGTATTTAACGTGGAAACATATATAATATATGTCAATGATGTGGATGTGGAGCATATGAGAGAGTTGCAAATCGTGTAATGATAGTGATAATCATGTACTCATGCATGTCGTTGTTGAAGCTCATTCAAAATCCATTACAAGATTGAGTATGAATTGAAAGCTTCTTTCCGAACAAGTGAACACACACAAGTCTGCTGACATGTGTTGGTCTGAATGTGAGACTCTGAGCCGGAAGGGAAGCCATGTACCACCACCCTGGCCGCCCCGGTCTAATGTCTTTTTCCCAAAATTGTCGCAGAGATAGAACGAGAGAGAGAGATGAAGAGATTACATAAGCTGTAGGAGAAGCAGTACAAGATGGCATCTCAAAGCTTTGCAACTTACTTTTTTTCCTGGAGCGAAGCAGCTTAGATAGGTATATATAAATGTAGTTAGATGTGCCTTCTTGAATTAAGCAGTCCTTCCTTGCCGATAAAAATCTAAAGATGATAATGTGATATGATCACCCAGACTTGTCACCAGAATGGCAAACTGGTGTCAAGAGTTTCAAGAAACTGGAAAATCATGGTGGCTGCAAAAAACATTATTTGCCACTCAGGGTGTACACGGCGACGAAACACAGAGGGTCTCTGCTGTTCTCTGGAAAAAAACATAAGTGATTTTTTTTTCTTTGGTATATTTTTTCCCCTCCATGGGTCTGGGAATATAGCATGCACAAAAGGAGGGTTAGATAGAAAAGTCCCACCAGGGAATGCTCACACAATGTCTTTCTCTTTCTTGAGGACAGTCAAGGGATGGAAAAAAATATGCTCCTCCGCACTCCAAATGCACACACAACTCACTCATTCAAGTGTGTATTACAACAAGAAGTAGGGTCGGTCGGGTGGATATGGTGATGGTATGGCGGAATGTTCCAGTTGTGTTCTCGTGCTGACACGTGACGTGACGACGACGACGGTTCCAGCCAGGCTTTTTTTTAATGTTCAAACTTATTGCCGTCGTCACGGCAAACACATGCATAACAACACACACATGTGATGATGCTGATGACTTCTCTCTCTCTCTCTCCTCCTAGTTTATATCTATTTTGTGAGCCAGCCAGCTTTCTCCTCTTCATTCATGCAGCCAGCAGCAACGGCAGGCATGGCGTGCAACCAACCCACAGACAAAGATTGTTGACACGTTACCCCCTTTTTTTCTAGCTCTTTTTAAACATTTTTGAATCATTTCTCTTCTCTCCTCACAGCATTCCCCCAAAAAAAAAGTTGGAGAGAGTTGTGGAGAGAGAGAGAGAGAGAGAGAGAAAGAGATTGAGTTCCCTTCCCTTCCTTCTCCTCCTTCTTCACAAGGTATGCTAGTGTGGGAATCTACAAGAGAAGGCCGACAACAACGACTGACTTTGTCGTGTGGAAGGATACACAACGGCCTCGGTGTCCTCACCACTTTGATCGCTTTCTTCAGCTTTTAATGCTATTCTTACTCCCTCCTTGCTTGGATTATTAATGGATGGAATGATGGGACTAAGGATTCTTTTTTGAGAGAGAGAGAGAGTGTGAGAAGGTGAAAAGAAAAAGGGACTATGAGGCGAAGGGGAAAAATGTGTGTGTGTGTGTGAGAGAGAGAGATTCCTCCATCCAACTCCAACTACGCCAGGAAGCCACCGCACACAAGCTCCTCTACACACACACACTTTATTACACACTCTATATCCATTATTTAACTTTCCGTTTGTCTCCTTCGTTCCAACCCTTTTCTCTCCCGTTTAAAAAAAACGAAAAGAAAAAGAAAGCCATGAAGTGCTCGCTCACTTTGCTCTGGCAGAGAATAAAACCAGTGTCACAACAAAGGACTAAAGTGACAGACACGAGGGCAAATCGTAGAGTCGCGACGAGAATCGTGCTGAAATAAAGAAAAGAAAAAATTCTAGTTTTTCCTCTTTTTTTTCCTACTTTAAACTCTATATCATGTTTAAACGGTTCACGGCGGCCCAGTCCAGGTTCTCTACCTCTTCTTGCTTGTGGCTTGACACTCAAGTTACAATTTCAATCTATTGTTAGAAGACCTCCAACTAGATATATAACTAACTAGGCATGAGGGGGAGGGGGACAGACAGGTGACCAAGTGCATCGTAATATAATATAGTCTCATCTCTCCTCCGCCGCCTCCACCTCCACCTCCTCTCGCTCCATCCCACTTTATTATTAGGCCCACATCAAAGGACTGCTACTGCTGATTTGGAATGGATAAAAAAGATGAGTCAGGTGAGGTGAGGGAAGGTTACTGGAGAAAAGAAAGAAGGGCCGTAGATGGAATAGGTAGGCATGGAACAGGAGAGCACATTGCATTTATCATTTTTTTTCTTCCAAAATCAAATAAACTTTCCCCTCAGCAGCCCTCAAGCCCGTCGTGTGTGATAGCCACGAATGGTTCATCATCTCGACCAGAAAAAAAAGAAGAAATGTATATAGAGTTGTGGAACTTGGTTGTGTGACTACGTCCCCCCCTCTCTCTCTCTCTGTGTGTGTCTATGTCTGTATTATTCCCGTCAAGAAACTTTCTTTTTTTTGAAAGTTCCATGGCTGACCGGGCCCTTTGAGTATCATGAAAAATAGATAAAAGTTGCAAAGGAATGAGGCTAGTTTACTCCGTTTTCATGACTGACTTGCTCCATTGGAGGAGGATACTTTTGAGCCGGAGCTGGAGCAGCATCAGCACAGCACTGCTCTTGAATGCATCCACCAAAGCCAAAACTAACCATATTGTAATATGCAGGAGCGGAGGGAGGGCTGAGTGTGAATCTACATTTTGTCCTTATATCCTCATCCTCATATCTATATGCACTTACGCTTAGTTTCTGGGAATACACCTGAATTTTTTTTTCGGGGGAAATCCAGACTACAAAAAAAAGTAGTAGACAAGTCTTCCGGGGATATATTTCCTATTCTCTTGTATTTTTTTCCCTCATCACAGTCATCACTCCTCTCACTCTGTGCTCAACAGAGAGAAAAAAAGAAGAGGAAGACGAAGAAGAAGAATATCGTTTTCCAAGCTTGGCGTTTTTCTTCTTTTTTTGGCCAATGGATGGAATTCAGAGAAAGTGTTCAAATGTTGATTTTTGAGAACGTGGACAGATTCCGTGAGCAGAGTTGAGTGGTGTAGTAGGAGTAGTAGTTGTAGTAGTAGTAGTCTCGGTCGTCCAGAGTATAAAACAGGAAGAGGAAGTGTTGCTCCCAAACTACGCGTTTCCAGACATGGACTGCATAAAACGACGGCAAATCATTTGTTCCTCTTATATCTTCTTCCCTGCTTCCCTTCCCTTCTCCTCCATCATCGTGCCTAAGGAGTATTATATATTTTTTTTCCTCATTTTTTCTCCTTTTAACAAAAAAGAGGCAAGTTTTGGTTGTGAGGAGTGAGGCGAGGGCCTTATATAACCCACCCTGCCATCATCACCACTATATTTTTACCGGGTGGGAAGTCGAACGAAAGTCGAGAGAAAAAAAAACCGTCCAAGGGGATACACACCGAGGAATATGGAAAGAGAGAGAGAAAGAAACTGACAAACATCGCAGATCAGAATGATACGCTAGTTGAAAAATACTTTGACTGTTTCAGCCCAAGAAAAAAAAAACGAAAAAGTAGTAGCCCATTTTCTTAAGGGGAAAAAAGAAGGAATCTTTAAGTTTTTGATACTTTTTTTTTACTCTTCTTCCCGATCCAACTTGTCTCTACCTTCTTCCTTGCTTCTTCTTCTTGTTCGCCAAACCGTGAAAACATGCTGCTCTCCTCGTTTTCTTCCCCCCGAGTTGCAAAACTACATAACCAATGTAATATCCGCGAGATGATCTATTTTTTTCACATTTTTTTCTAACAACCTAATTCCCAAACAAAGTAATCTGCATTGAAGAAAAAGAGAAAAAAAGTCTGGCATGAATATTTTTTTTATTCCGGGGGAAAAATGGGAGCAGTAGTTCCTTTTTTTCCAAAGATCATTCAAAACAATTCCGGCTAGACTACCAAAAAGTAGTACGTAGTAGTAGACTACAAAGTAGAGAAGAGGAGTAGTAGAAGGCACAATGGCTTTATAGGAAAGTGGACTAGGAATTCGAATACTTTTTTTATTTCTGAATCTCTCCCTCCCTCCCTCCATATATCCCTCACAACTCATATATAATATATATGTGTGGATGTGGATATTATTATTATTACCCAACTCTGAATGGAATTCTCTCTCTCTCTCTCTCTCAAGTCCCGCATTTAGAATGGAAAGTTATATGATGGGAGGAGGATGAGGAGGAGAGAGACACTGGTATTCACTTTGTCGATGAGGAATTCTCTTCGCTTTTTCTCTGTAGCGCAAAAAAGAAGAAAAAAAGAATCTATTGTTGTATACGATGAGACACTTTTACTTTTCACTTTTGTAGGAAACGGGAGAGAGAAAAAAAAACTGGGGGAAAAACTCTTTTTTTTCCGGCATTGCAGACAATAAAGTTTGCTACTGTTCACACGGTCCAATTCATCGTTCTTGTACCTTAAGGAAAATAACTTTCTCTTTCTCTCTCTCTCTCTCTCTCTCAATCTCTCGCTCCTTCTCTCTATCTCTTCATTGTTGTGGTAGTGGCTAAGGCTGTTGTTCGTCAATGGACCGGGATAGTTACTAGCTTTGGCTACTACTTAAACGTGTGTTTGGGGAAAAAAAGTAACCTTGTGGAGGCCGGAGGAGGAGGGTTGGTTTGGTCGAAAGAGAGAAAGAGAGAGAGAGAAAACACTTAGGCCCACTGAAAATTTTCTCATGAAGCCTTAAAGTTAAGAACACTTGTTTCAAGTTGACTGGCTGGCTGGCTGACTGACTGACTGACTGTGTGACAGAGTCCAACTGATGCTATATGATATAGAATACTCGGAACACCGGATAAATTCTTTTTTTTTGTTATCCAGTTTGTGTTGGTGGACGACGACGGTGGGAAAATGTGGGGGTCATGATGATGATGATGGGAAAGTGGGAAGCATAATGTGGAACGGCGGCGGATGAGGTTGGTTTGTCATTTTTATGATTCAATGAGAGAACAAGTGGTGGGGGGAAATTGGGTGGGCATTTTATATTGGGATGATTTTTTTTTTGCTTTTCGTTCTTTTTTTTGCCAGTTTGTCTGAGGATATTGCAAATGGAGTGGGAAGTGAGGAAAAGGATGTGAGAGTGAACTACTACTATTATTATTATTATTGATTTGGTTTTGGAGGAGCTGACGATGAGAGCTGATTTCAGGAGAGATATTATTAAAAAGGGAGAGTAAATTATCGACGGGGAGTGATGATGATGGTTCCTGCCTGGAAGTGGTGGACAGGATGAAGCAATGCAATAATATCCTAAGAATATGGTGGCTTTGGTTTTTAGTGTTTACTCGGTTTTATTAGAGTTTTCTTGTGGAGGCTATGTAATTAGCTGCTCAAGAGAGTGGAACAAGAATGCAATAATAATAATGATAATAATAATAATATCTGAGGAGATGATGTTTGTCAAGAGTCACCAAGAGAGATAATAATATTGGGTGGAAGTTAAGTTAGCCGATATTGACTTAACGGAAGAATTCATAATGTTTAATATGAGTGCCGTGGCGAGAGATTGCTGATGGATATCATAAGTTGTTTGTAGCAAAGGCTATATAGGATCCAGTTTCAGGAGTGCTTTAAGCATTCTGGGTGGCAAGTCGTGGGGGAGTAGTAGTAGTGCCGCATATCCGTGCGCTGGTCCCCCTTTTATTGTTTGGTGTTGCATAATTTGGCAAAGACTGGACTGTTGTGGAGTTTGCAGACCCGGGCTCCCACTTGCAGCACCACTCCCAGCCACCAGATTCACCGCATTTTTAGCTGATCTGGGAGGAGGGGGACACTTCGTAGTGGCAATACAAGTGTCGGTCGAGGTAGAGCTAACGGGAGAAAAATTAATTAACACTGAATTTTGTAAAAACAAATAATTAAATACTCTTGTGTCATGCAGTTGACGTAAATCAGCAGCGATAACCTCAAGTCCATAGGTTCTCAACTTGCGGTCGCACCTCCTTAGCGAGTGCTTCAGGGGTGCTACGACCCGCGTAACCCGGGTAACAACGAGGCTCTTTCAGCAACATGGACGACTCCACCACGACAAGAAATTTATATTGACAAATTGTAAAGAATCAAATTATAACCAATTCATGAAAATATGTAATCAGTTGATTATCAAAGAACGGAAAAAT